>JAPEVF010001027.1:0-15195 GCA_029747585.1 Pleurotus djamor | reverse complement strand
ATGGTGAAGAAGTGGATGTAGGCATCACCCTCTGCGCCTACTACCCCCTGTTTAAATGAATTGCGTCTTTCAGGTGATCAAGGCTTGGCTCTCCGTCCTACGGAATCGTTTCAAATCAACTTACCCCCCGTCAGAGAGGGAGCCTTGGACAATAAAGGCCCCAATGGTTGATGTACGTCCTAGTTTTCTCCTTCATCTCTTCTAAAGCGACCATGGCTGGGACAGGTACCTGAACAAGGGAATCCAAACGATTGTGGTGTCTACGTTATCATGTTTGTTCGCCATCTAACGACAGGCTACAAAGTAAATCATGACAACGTGCACCGGATGGAAAAAATCGGACGACGTTGGAAATTTTTCACTGTTGGGAGGCTGAGGTTCTGGGTGGAACTTCCCAAATCGCTTGGTCAGTGGGAGACTATACCGAAAGTCCTTCGCCACCTACCATCGTACCAGCATTACGCCGCCAATGACCTGCCAATATAGCTTTCAGGGGCAGTACTATGTAATATTCCCACACACATCGGCCACAGGCTGGCGCCTGCGTTCTCGATCTTTGAATTACAAGATTCGCCTCGCTCCGCTTCGGCTCCCCCTCATTGTCAATGAGGAGAAGTGCGGAATAATATAAGCGTAGAGTCAGTGAAAAGGAGATATGAGATATGAGCAAAGTTGAGTAGGTAGACATAAGCACGATAAAAGAGACGACGTTGATGTCGACTGCGATAAAAATGCGAGAAAGATCTTGGAAAGATCACTTGAGTGCACTAGGAGATGAAAAAGGGGCGCGTTGCGTTGGGTGATGTCTCGGTCGACGCCGTCGTAGAGGCTGCCGGGTATGCCAAGGAAGCGACAAACAGGAACAAAGAAATAGCTGTCGTATGCTTAAGATACGAGTAATCAATCCTGTGTGACGTAGTATATGGATTTTTCGGTGAAGGCGGTACTACAACGTCTTTAGCATGGCAATTCCATCCATCCAACGCTTGAGCTTTTCTTCTGGAGTGGAGGGAGGGACGTCTTTCTCCATTTGAAACCCGTTCTTGACCCATCGGAAGACCTCACCACCGGTGTATTGAGTGACTGAATACCTGCTTTCATGGGGTGCAATGGGGGTATTGGAATGATACACACTAGCAGAGGGGATGAGAATCGTGTAACCTGGTGGGAATTCGATGACGAGCTCAAAATCCCAGAGGACCAAGTGTCCACCTTTTCGATAATCGTAATTCCCTAAAGCGGTAACAGCACACCAGCCCCAGGCGAGGTTACAAACGTCGCGATGCTTTTTGCAGACAGTCTGGGGACCGAAGTTGACTGTAAGGGATGCAAAGTCACTGTTTTTGAAGTTGCGCTGTAGGCGGGGATCATTTTCTATGACAGCATCGAGGGTGGAACGGTAGTAGCGTCCAAGGTCGGGGGCATGGGTATGCATGAGAGAGCTCTGGAACTCAGCCAGGCGACGGATGGAAGGGTCCTTGACAAGAGCGTCCAGGGTGCTCTGGTTGTTCTCTGTAGTAGAAGCTCGCCCGGTAGGTGCATGGCTCCCTGGACCGCGAGTGATCCCAAACGCTAGCGCAGGGAAGGAACCCCGCCTGTGGTCGATGTCATCCTTCTCAAACTTGCAAGTCTCACGTGCATGACGAATCGCAGTTGTGCTACGTTGCACAGCAGCGTCCCAATCGCGTTGCACCGAACCCTGAGGCCCTGGAGAGACAGCGGCAATTACGCGGCGTCGCTTGTCGAGTAAAAGGATCGGCCCACTATTGGGATACGTTGAGCCAACTGGTATAGACTGTTTCAAGGGATGTACACTCACCCAGACGCTGCGGCGCGATCGCTGCGCAACAAGCGAAAATGCGGGGGCGGTTTGCTTGATGATGTCGAAGATTCATTTGACGGTTTAACTGTCCAAGCTGTACTCACATGCGAGAAAGTCGAAGAATCGCACGCAGGAAGGTCGATGATTGCAGCCTCCTTCAATTGGCGCTGTTGGGTTAGCACGGTCTGCGGCCTCGAAGAGTCTAAGTCATTGTGGGAAGTAGGGGGTAAGTCGATACCCTGTTGGTACACAGTTTGGCCCAGTGGAGACAAGAACGATCGGCAACGACGGACCTGTTGGCGCATTTCGTTTGAGGGAGTGCCACGATCACCGTAGTTTTCGAGTGTCGCGAAGTCTACCATAGCTGTAACGTAGCTGGACAACTCCGGTGCGGAAAGTCCACCTGTTCCTCAGGGTCAGTATTGGTAGGCTGGGTTAGAATGCACGCCTCACCTCGCGGTCGATACTGTTGTCTGCCACGGCTTTGAAGAGGGCGAGTGGCGTCGGCTAGACAAATGAAGGGTGATAAACTTAGACTTTGACAGGGGAGGGACGAAGGGAGTACAGAGATAGGTGGAAGGGCCCGTCGCGTGGTTGGTGAGTCCATCCACAGCGCGACGCTTGAGGGGGGCTGGCGAGGAGGTTACTTTGCGAAACTGAAGTGAGTAAGCATAACGCGATCACGTCATTTGGCCCACCTTCGCCAAGGGAATAAGAACGCGCCCGTTTGCTCATTTTTTCAAAGGGGAGGATGTTCGCATGCAGAAAATTTTGCAAAGTTTATTACATAATCAATCGAGGTAGGTCTGGTGGACGAGTTGACGTAACTGGTATGCTTTCCCCAATTCCCATTGCCCGCTCATTGCATGACACAAAACATCTTCGACTCCTACAATGGCTCTTCGGACAACGCGTTCGACACATTCGACCGATCTCAAATGCGGACCCACTCCCTCAAGCTGCAATATGGCTGCATGGCAGCGTTCAACACCCAAGTGGAGACTCCCTAGTTCAACGAGGACGGCTTCAAAGAGGTCGCAGGCGTTACTAGAGCTCGCTAGATACTCGTGGCAGAGCCTGTCGACATAGCTGCGAACCGTACCGTTCTTCACTTGTTTGAATCGTTCGTTGACGACCTTCAGGTGCGCCATCCACTCGGCCACGGTGGTGGGATCGAGTCTATATGGTTATTCAATATTCAGCACTATTACGACAGAGATGGAAGGAGAAACCTGCAAGCACTACATACCCGCGCGCATCGTCTCCCACTGCGTCAGTCTTGCTCCTTTCCCTGCGACCAGACGTCAGTCTACAATCTCGGATTGAATCAGTGGGTTGAACGAACCTCTCCTTTTCGTGCCGATACCGCGCAGTTCTACGGGTATTCACTACGAGCCTTCGCCTAATCCAAGTCCACCAATCAGGGGGTGCGATGGAGCGATGAAGCTGGACTTACTTCTCGTAGCTACGATTGCTCTTGGCCCTGTTGGCCATTCGCTGCTCTTCTGGCGTATGGTAGAGCCTGGGGCGTCCTCGTCCTCGCGCCATGAAAAGATGGGGAAGGTGCGAGAGGGGTAGCACCTCGGCACGAACCTTTTGGATTCTTTAATATCTATTCCTAGCTGCTCCTTCCCGCATCACGCTGATCCTTTGTTCCCCTTCTCGGTGATCTGCGCGGTGTTCGAGAAACAGAATTCAGTCTCACTGAGTGTGTCATGGTCTGGTCAAGCCCATACCCCTGACCATTCTAGGGTATTTAGGAGCGTTGGATCTCCTCCATCTCCGCTTCGGAGCTCCGCCCCTATCTCCTATTTATCCTATTTACTCGGTCTACTCTGGGTTGACCTCCAGTACTATACTTCGTTCCGCCTCATTGATACCTCATGGTTTCCTCATAGGTAGTATATAAGTGTAGTACTTCAGTACCTTGTTCTTCAGCTCTAATATTAATGTTCTGCAATCCTCTCCTCTCCGCAGAGTGCTAGTCACTAGGGACACGCTCCGACGTCGGCTCCACCCCATCTCCGACAACAACACCAACTCTGACTTCGTCAGTCTTCATCATCCTCCCTCGTCTTCACTTGGTATCCCATCACCCCGCTCTTCCTCTTGCTCCGACGTCGGACCCCTATCTCCGACGTCCTCCGCTCTATAGGGGTGTCTACTAAATTGGAGTCACCCAGCGAGAGATGCGGAGGGCACAACCTATAAGTTGAGGCCAAGACTCCGTTTCAGTTCTGTTCTAGGAGGCGTAGCTCCGCTATGCTCCGCTCCGACGTCATTCCCACGGTCCTTAGGGGCCTCCCCCTGTCCCTCCAGTTTCGTCCCTAACAGAATGTTACCGGCACGAAGAGAGTATGGGTGTGGGATTGATGGGTTCCAGCAAGATCAGAATGATGACGATGAAAGCCACGTACCATTTTTAGGAGGCTACCGGTTCTGACTGTGTCAGTGTCCTCTCAGACACGACCTCATCGACTCTACCTCCCATCACCGTGATATGTCACCACGACTCAGCCTGCCTTGCTATTGTCACATTGACAGTGGTCGACCGGCTCCGTATGCTCGCGACGAAATCGTGCGAACAGTCTCGTCGACTACAGACGGGTCCTGCTACCATACCTCTCCAATGCGGGATGAAGCTCTGCTTGATACGGTTACCCAGCTGTCTTGAACGAAACTCGGTTTGAGGGTTAGGTGGATGCTCGTCGTTCATCCGGTTTCGCTCGACTCAGTCGAATTCACGACGGCGTCACCGTTCTCGAGCTTGAAGTCTGGGTGTCGCTAATTCAGCTGATAGTGGGCAGAGACGATGGCATTCTTTGTTTTATCATTGGACTTTTCATTCTCGTACTTCGATCCCTTGTGCTCTCATGGACTGGACTGGACCGCTTGCTTATATACGCTATCCTCTCGTGCGGACTTTTTCTTAACTTCGCACACGCTTCCTTCTTTATTGGACTTTCGGAGGATGCCTGCATACTTTCTATGTACAGACTATACTGATGCTTATACATATCGGACCACGACACGTATACACCATGTCCGTATCCCCTTCCCCAGCTCGCATGAGAGTATACTCTATGTCAGTGGCTCGAGAAACCGTATCTACGACCCACCTTATCTAGTCACCATCTCAGTGCATACACGCACCTTATATGCGCTAGTCACGACACGACATGAAGAAAAACTTTGTTAATGAGGGCCATTGAAGCAGCAAAGATCTGCGGAGTCTTGTTGGGAATGAAAAGGACGGCGGGCAAGGTTGGATGCCCGCAGGTGTACGAAGGGCAATGGGACTTGGGTCCATTGCACTCATGCGTCTTCCTCACAGTCCAGAACATCACCTGAGGAAGCTCCACACCTGTGGCTTGATGAGAAACCCAAAGCACGAGGAGAAAGGGACGAAAATTGGGCATCGAAGGGATGTAGGTCGTCCAAGAGAGGCGAGAGGTGAGATTCACGCCTAGTATGTGGTGCCGTTGATCAAGGAGAGTGGATGGCGTGCGGAGGCGTACAAGCAGATAGTACGATAGGAGTGGCCAAGGGGGAAGGCAGACGGGGCAGAGGTGAGGGAGAACGGGAAGAAAGACAGAGACAACGAGCGAGGAGCAGAGAGTGTTCAAATCGGTTTCGACATTGCTATGGAACCGCAGAGGGAAGTGATTTCATGGAGAGTGGAAAGTCCGAGAAGGAGACGTCATACGGCCGGTTTCGGGGAGTTGAGCCCGTGTCCAGCTCGCACTCCCCACCAACGAACACGCCCTCCCCATCGCCATCACCAACGACTCCTTGCCTCTACCAAATGGAGGAGATTTTCAGTCATTCGTTTCGACTCGTTGACCTTCCCATTCAACGGTCGCTTTTGTCTCAACCCCGAATATACTAGCTGCGCTGCTTCTCCCTTGTCATTGTCTTCATTATTCCATGGCCCCGACTAAGCGATTCGGCGACGCATACTCTACACGGCTACTTTCGTGCTTCCTTGCCTCATATTTGGCTTGTACCTCCTTAGAATCAGCACCATCACAAACGGCACAATCATCCTTAGCCCTTGTCTCCGGCTTTCATGTTCCCCTTCGACCTTTTCGCTCATACCGCCTTTCTTAACGGACGCATATACCCCACTCGTGACTCATGGAACAGAATCATCGCACGTTAGCCACGAAATAATCCACGCTTTGACTTCTCAATACTTCCCATCTCAATCATGCATCAGGCAGCTCACCAACGCGAAAATTACAGCCCATCAAACCGCCGTCATTGCATAATCCATCCCACTATGGTCTTGAGCTGGACGAATCTCGTCAGAGTTCGCGATACGGCATATCTCAGGGTATTCATCAAAGGGTGAGCTCGCCTGTCTTTACTTCCACGAAGGAACGGTCAAGCTAATGGCCACTACTGAATCCGTCTGCTTTCCAGAGGAGGCTTTTTTGATTTCCAGTTTCTCGTCTAACGAATCGATTCTCATTCTCTTCAACGCACTTCATCAATCGGCTCCCCCACTCTCTCACTAACGCAGCCGACTGCTAGTCAAACGTCAATTCTCATTTATCGCTGGGTACTGCCTACGTCTATAAATATCTTCCTTGAACTTCCTTTGCCTCAATCCTCCAACAGGCACCTACTCTGACACCGAAGGACGTCTTCGTTATGTGCTCCTCAGTTCCAGAAGTGACACTGGACAATGTTGGCTACATCGTTGGCCAGACCCGTCCGTCCTCTTCCATTTGATCTGTCCGCTCTTTCCGCTCTCTCCCACATAAAATACCCCAGGTTCTTCGTGTTCCACATACTGACAGCTGTCGAAGAGGACAACGGTCAACGTGCACCCCGATTGGAGGCTTTGTACCTTTGCTCCTCCATATTCGAGCATACTTGAGGACACATACTCGGGATGTAAAAAAACCGACGTCCAAGAGGGCGATAACAAACGACATGTAGCAAGTTGTAACTCTCAGAAGGCGAGTTAGGTTGTTTTCCTTCCCTCAAGTTGAGACTCAATTGATACCTCCGTTGTACTCTACTCTAGACGAAGCTCCCAGCTTGATTCAGGCTCTCGACGTCAAGTTTGCCGTATAACGTGGAGGACAGTTTCCTCACACGAATCCCATTTAATCGAAATGGCTGAAGATGGAGAGGTTGTACTGAGCACGGGAAACACGTCCCTTTGTCTTTTACCCAATTTATGAAGTATGAATAGTTCCGTCACCGTGTCCTTGCCTCGCAATTCCCATGCTTCTCGCCCAAACGTTTACCGGTTTCTGGGGCGACAAGACTTCCGAGAGCCGAACTGGGTGGAAGAGTATACAAGCGGGCACTTTTGGAAGCGTTCTTCACGTTTACTCTATTCTACCTTCCTTCGAAGTTCATGTTGCATTCATGTATCTTTTTCATGTCTCATCTCCCAATTCTCAAGTCTACTCTATTTCTCAAGTCACATTTCAGTTTTCTCGCCTCAAGTCCTGTGATACCTTCGAGAATCGAGATGGGTTGCGTCCAAGATACTTCTCCGGAAAGGCGGCAGAACGTGCAAGACCTCATTAAAAATTCTCCATTCACTTCTCTCCTTAGTAACAAACTCGAAGAACAAGAGGAGACTCTCAGCAATTGGGGCTTGGACGAACAGGCATTGAGTCCGAGAACACCGAGTGCGGGGACGATGACGTCAAAGGCACAACCGGTGATTACGGTCCATTGAGTCCGTGTCTGGTTCCCATCGTTTTTCTTTCTTCCCACCAACGAACTCGAACTCTTTCTCATTGCCAGCAACGATGCCAACGATATTTTCATAGTATCCTCTTCCTAGGCTCAGAACTAGCCGTTTTACGACTCGGTCTTCGACTGATTATCGGCGATTTTCCATCCATGCCGCCTTCTCCTCTGAGCTCGATGATTTCCGCAGTTCCAGCCTCTAATGCTCCTTTTCCTCGAGTTCTTTCTCTTCAACTTGTCTCTGAATATACCCTGGATAGGATGCTGCAACTATCCGGACTTCGATCTCTCGTGAGTCACCTATACGCGGTACAAGTTTGCCTCCAGCTGACCTTTTTTGCGCATTTCCCTACCCGGGCACAACTCCTTTGACAAATAGAGGATGCAATCGGTAATACCAGCGCGTAACTCCAGCGTAGACCTCTGCGATTGATGTTACGCGGATCACTTGTGCGTATATCTTGGTATAACTTCTTCTCTAGCTGACCCTTTCCCTCCCAGAACACGTCTCCTGTCACGGATCAAGGGTTGCGTCAAGGCGACTATACCAATGCGTAGCTCAAGCATAGAGGTCTACGCTTGAGGTTGCGCGGATCACTGGTGCCCCAGTCGTAGCTCTATACTCCGAGGCCGTCACCTCAGGCTCCGCCGTAATCAAAAGCGGTGAAGCATCTATATCTTTTCCACCTCCAGCTCGCCCTCCTCCTCGCATATGCTTACTCAGATTTTTTCTCACAGCTCCGTGATCATCCTTGAACGCTTCCGCAATAAAATCATCGGCTTCACGAACTGACAATACTGATGGTCTGTTTTGTAGGGCTGTGTCTGCACCAAGACAACGAAGAGGGCTTCTCGTGTGTTGATTGAGAAGTAGTGGGTACCCTCTCCTCATCGTACCCATCCTCGCTCGTTTTGCTAACGGTGTAACGAAATAGCTACCCCCGCCTCACCCTCGATTTCCACGCTAACAAGCGTGTTATCAATGAAGTTGTTCGTATCTCTTCCTCTCCCTCCCCCATTCTGCCCCGTCAAATTTGACATATCGATCCGTTGTCACCTAGGCCGTCGTCCCCTCCAAGCGCCTCCGCAGAAAATTCGCCGGCTTCACCACCCATCCCATGAAGCGTATCCAGAAAGGCCCTGTCCGCGACATCTCCTTCACGCTTCAAGAAGAGGAACGTGAACGCAATGATAACTATGCCTCCGAGGTATCGGCTTTGGATGTTAGTGTGAGTGTCGGAGGTTTGGAGGTGGATAGCGATACCAAGGTGTGTTTCCCATTGCTACTTTCCGCGTATGTGTGTTGACGTATATGGTGATGTAGGACCTCCTTGTCGCGCTCAACTTCGCCGACATCCCTGTCACGATCGTCAACCCTGTCCTTGCATCACAGGACCGCCCACGACGCGAGAGGCGTAATGTCCCCGGTGCCGCCCCCCGTACTTAGTTGCACCATGCTTGTACTTCATTCATCATTGTCGTATGTTGCTCTATACGTCCCCCATGTACATCCTAGTTTCTCCACAACTACACATCAGTGCATGCAAACTACGATCTCGTCTGAACGACCTTTGAACCTGACAAATATGGCTTCGATGCGCGAACTGGACTTTTGTACCTCCTCCTTAGCATTGAGGAACTCAATGACCCGTGTTGGTGCTGTCGTCGTCTCCGTTGTCAATCACAGTTGGACATGAGGCTGCATCTCAACCTCATCCAAAGTTTTAGAAAAAACGGGCCGCATACAAGGTGATAAATAGAGTACAAATCAATCTACAGGCTCCTCGTCTCCCATGTCTACATCCCAAAGATGGACTGCACCTTTGCTGCCTCCAGATACGAGCCGCTTCCCATCCGGCGAGAAAGCAAGTGACTCAACCCACTCACCAATATCAAACTCCAAGATCTTCTCCCAGTTATCGCATTGCCAAATCCGTACCCTGCGGTCTTCGCCCCCCGTCGCAAGCACGTGTCCATCATCCCGGAATGCCAGACACCGGATTGGACGATCATGGGCTTTGAACGTGTGCATGATCTTCCCCCGATCACGTCCAGATCKKCAGMMGATGAGTTGAGAGATGTCTTGAGTGCATCAGTTATCTAGAGCACACGTTGAAGCACGAATCAATACAAAATCTGTTTCCGTTCAACCAAGGACGGAACGCACCAGGATTTCGACTTCCTCTCCAGAATGTAGCACTCTATCACGCGCGCAGCAGAAATCTGTCTTGAAATTTGCGGGGGGGATGCCGCCGTGTTCCAGGAGACGGAAATGGTCGAGAAAGAGGAGGTGACAAGGTAGGAGAAGCAAGTCGGGCAGGATGTTGAGTTGGAGACGAGGGCTCTGAGAGGTCGACTTTTGAAGTCGACGAGGACTCTGATGGGATGCGGTCCTCGACGTCAAAGGGGTTCTCGTCTTCGTAGGCGTCCATTTCCTAGATAAATACGCAGCGATGTGACTTCAACGGGCTGAGCGACGCAGTCAAGAAGCAAGTGGCAGTGGCAAGTGGAGGGGATCACACAGGCCGAACCAGGAACACCCCTGTCTTATGATCTCACAGTCTTTCACTTCCTCCGTTGTTATTCGTCATCAATTCCGAAGGCAATGGCAGATTTTGCTTCTTCAACAGCGGTTTTCATCCGAGATACGAACTCCTTTGCTTCTTCGACTCGACCACTGGTCCGGGGTTCGAATCCCATGCGGGGATGACGGCCAGTGTCGAGGATGAACGGCGTTTGCTGAGTCGTATTGTGGATGTGGTTGTTGTATGCGAATTCCGCCATTGGCAAAAGTTGAGCCCAGTTGTTCTGACGCTGATTGGTGTAAGTCCGAAGGTACTGTTCCAGTTCTTGATTACACCGTTCGGTCTGACCATCTGTTTGAGGATGGTAAGACGTCGATGCTGCCAGTTGAATCCCGAGTTTTTCGTAAATTTCCCGCGTGAACTCCGCAATGAACTGCGTTCCACGATCTGAGACAACGGTGTTCGGAAGCCCGTGGAGTTTCCAGACATGCTGAAGGAACAAGTTGGCCGCACCCAATGCCGAAACGGTGGTGTGTGTCGGGATAAAGTGAGCTCGTTTACTGACATAGTCAACCACATTCATGATGGCATCATAACCATCAGACTGAGGGAGCTCAACAATAAAGTCCACACTGATGCGCTTCCACCGCTCTTCAGGGATTTCCAACGGCGTTAGCTCTCCCAACGGCATTCGGCGTTGAGGCTTGGTGCGAAGACACAAGTCACAATGCTTGGTGTAGGAGCCGATGTAGCGAGAGAGGTTGGGCCACCAGTAGTTGCGGGATACGAGTTCCAATGTCTTGAAACGACCAGGGTGTCCAGCTACCTTGGAGTCGTGGTGCTGTTCAACGATACGGCGTCGAAGATCTCCGGTATTCGGCACATAGACTTTGCCTCGAAAAAGCAACAGACCATTGTCTTCTTCCCATTCTGAACCCCGAACGGCTTTGCGTGAACCCCGAAGCCTTTTGACTTCGAGAGCGGCTTTGGCAACAGGTTCTTCCAGAGTCCCAGAACGCAATCCCGCGCGGATTTCACCCAGAATACCTATTTCCTCCCCTTCCAACGCCGTTTCGACTGCTCGAACGGCGAAGAAAGCGGGTTTCAAAAGTACTTGGTTCTGGTTGTCGTCCTTTCCATTGCCATGGTCAGCGCGGCGGGATAGAGCGTCGGGTTTCCCCATAGAACGGCCAGGTCGGTGGTGAAGAGTGAAATCGAAGCGGGATAGATAGAGCGACCATCTAGCTTGACGGCGATTGAGTTTCTGCGCCTTAGTGAAATACTCTAGATTTTTGTGGTCAGTCCATATCTCGAACTCCGTTTCAGCACCTTCCAGGTAATGCCGCCATTCTTCAAGTCCACGAATAATAGAAAGCATCTCTTTATCGTGAATCTCGTAGTTGCGCTCTGCCGGGGATAGGGATTTGGAAAAGAATGCCACAGGATGCCATTTGTCGTCCTCGGGGTTCAACTGCGAGAGAACGGCGCCAGTTGCAAAGTCTGAGCTGTCAGCCTCAAGTCGCCATGGCCGGGATTCGATGGGGGCAGCCAAGATGGGTTCAGAAGTGATAAGTCCCTTGATCTGCTCGAACGCCGTTTGTTCACGGCCTGTCCAAGTCCATTCTTTGGCATTCTGAATGTCGAATAGCGGTCGAGCGATGTGCGAGTAGTCCTTCATGAAACGCCGATAGAAGTTGACGAAACCCAAGAAAGACTGGAGTTCAGTCTGATTCCGGGGTTCGGGCCACTCTGCGACACCAGCAATCTTGGCGGGATCCATCTCGACTTTGCCTTCAGAGACCACCACTCCCAGGTATTCGATCTTGGTCTGTTCGAACTCACATTTTTCGGGTCGAAGATAGAGCTTGTTGTCTTGCAATATCTTCAAGACTCGCCGAAGCACTTTCCGGTGTTCGTCTCGGGATTCAGTGAAGATGAGGATGTCATCCAAGTAGATAACAACCACACCTTCAGTAATCAAATCCCGAAACAAGTCATTCATCATGGTTTGGAAAGTGCCGGGGGAGTTGGTGAGACCGAAAAACATGACAAGGGGTTCGAAGAGACCGCGGTTTGTCCTGAACGCCGCCTTCCATTCGTCGCCTTCCTTGATCCTGACATTGTTGTAGCCCCAGCGAACATCGAGCTTGGTGAAGTAGCGCGCGTTTTTCAACTTGTCAACGAGTTCAGAGATGAGCGGGATTGGATACCGATTCTTGATAGTCATGGAGTTCAATTTTCGGTAGTCCTGCACAAGTCTGAGAGAACCATCTTTCTTCTTGATGAAGAATACCGGGGACGCCATTGGGGATTTCGAAGGGCGTATGCGACCGGTATTCAAGTTCTCTTCGATGAAAGCATCGAGTTCGCGCTGTTCGACTGGGGACAAGGGATACACCTTGCAGTTGGCTGGCTCAGAACCATCAACCAACTCAATGGCATGGTCCCATGGTCGGGATTGGGGAAGTTCGTCGAATGCCTCCTTGGCGAATACCGACTCGAACTCCGTAAAGAGGTCTGGGAAGTCGGCATTCCGGGATTCGACGGCCTTGTTCTTCTGAAAGGCGATCGCAAGGCGTTGGGAGATGGTTTCGGAGGCGCGAATTTCCATAGACCGAATCTGAACGGCGTAGTCCGGCGTTGGAGGCGGGATTGCAGAGAAGAGACGATCTCCGGCATTCGGCTCGTAGACATCTGGGTCATCAGAGTCGTCTGTCTCCAACAGCGCAGGCAAGTCCACCGGTTCGTCGTCAATGAACGGCGTTGGACCGAGTCGGCATTGGCGCAAGTGTCGGGATTCGCGATGTCGAATACGGCGAATCTCTTTGAGTTCCTCACGGCAAGTACTGCAAACTCGAGGGCAACGGCTCATTTTGACTTCTTTGGTTTGCCAGTTGACCTCGGGGTTGTGTTCCTTGAGCCAAGAGTAGCCGACGATGATATCTTGCTTGCCAATGTTGGTGACTGCGAATAGCGCCCGCTCAGAGTGATCCTTGTAGCGCAAGACCAAGTCCACAACTTCACGAATGGAGCCTTCCTGATTCATGGTGCCATCAACGTTGTAGACCGGGATTGGGGATGAGAGAGGCCTTGTCGAAAAACCACATTTCTCAACGTAGTTGGGGTGGATGAACAATCCCGACGCTCCGCTGTCAAGGAGGGCATGCAAATGGAAGCGGGATTCGGTATCAGTTGCTTGAACAGAGATGTCCATGTCCAACGAGAGAGCGGACGGCGTTGCAGAGACTTGAAACCTCTTGGGTAGTCGTTTCTCCCAGCCAGGCCTTCGGGTTTTGGGGGGTGTTGGTACACCTTTGCTTTCCTGCGGGGTATCGGGATTCGCTGGTGTAGGTGCGGGATTCGTTTCTTCGGGATTCGTTTCCGTTACCACACTTGGTTCTTCCACAGGGAGGCAGGAGAAGCGGTTAAACGCCGTTGACGGTGTACCAGGGATTCGTCGGCGTTGGGGCAGTTCCTTCGTCTTGTCTTTGACTTGGGGGTTCGTCTTGGTGGACCGTGACAGTTTGTCCAGCAGGCGTTCGGCCTCTTCCTTGGTCATATGTTGCAAATCAAATTGACAAGGGCAATCCCTGTCTTCGTGTTCAGTAGAACTACAACGAAGGCATTGGATCGGGATTGGCCGGGGTTCGTGATGGTTGATTGCAACAGGGATTGGGGGAGAGGGAGGTGCTTGTTCAGGGAGGTCGACGACGGTTTCCAACGGCATTCGGGATTCAGCAGCGCGGAACGCAGTGTTTGCTTGCATGTTGTTCCAGATAGTTTGTGCTGCTGTATACCAGCCGATGGTGTCGTCGTCTCCGGGATTCAAAACCGAAGATTCTGCGATTTGGTCTTGAATGCTGCGGCGAAGACCTTTTCTGAACTTGAGTGTGAGCTGAGCACCAAGGGGGTAGTCTGCTTGGTCTGCCAATTCCTGGAACTCGTCTAGGTATTCGTCAAAGGTCCGGTCGTGCTGATGCCAGGTCGATGACTCGAGTTTAACTCGAGCCAGCTCCCTTTCATTCAGAGGAAAGAACCGAGATTTGAACGCCGTTTCGAACGCCATCCAAGTAGTGGTGTTGGCGGTATTCATTCGAAAGCATCGGTTGGCATATTCCTGTGCACGACCTTTGGAGAAATACGAGAGAGTCCAGAGAATGCGGGCTTGGTCGCTGACGAACAAGTCTGGACGGAGTTGGAACCAGATGTTCACGCTGTTGAGAAAGTGAACGCCGTTCGCCCTGCTGCCGTCGAAGGCTGGAGGGTTGGCGGGTTTGAGTTTCTCACCGCGTGGGGCCGGGATTCGAACCGTAGACGGAGGAGTGACCGGGGTTGGAGGTTCAGCCATGGGTGGAGATGGCGAACGGGGAGGTAGTTGCATGCGAGCTGCAATGGCATCAAGGGTTTGGGATATTTGCGCTATCGCAACGCCTTGTGAGTCTGCTAATGCCGCTTGCTTTTGCAAGTCCAACCACAAGATACTGAGTGCTTGAACGGCGTTCGCTGGCAAGGCGACGGGCTGTCCAGGCATCGAACTCATGGTTGGGTAGGGAGACGCAAGAGTAGTATTCGTTGACGGATCGGGATTCGTTCCGGGATTTGAGAACGAATATACTGGTGCGTAGGGGGTGAGCCTTTTCTACTGTAAGGGCAACTCCGAGAGGGGCTCAGGGGAACTCCTAGGTAGAGGGAATCCGAAGTATATTAGTAATAGCCAGGAATAGCTAAGTACCTACTCACCTAGGTGGAGGGAATCCGAAGAGAAAAGGCTAAGGATTCCCACCCACCTAGGGCGGCTCTATATACTAACTATGGACAGTACATAATAATTATAAGTAATGTGTAAGGTAACATGTGTTCTACWKCRACCCAATCCGTACGATGAGCTTGCCACCTGCCCCTCTTGACCAACGGCAGCTACTTGCTCTAGTTTCCGCTTCAAATAAAAAAGATACAACACTTGGGCTAGAAAGCTGGACGTGCCATGGGTGTGCAATGAAGTCGAAGGTGAGCGATGTCGTTGCTAGTATGGTTTCGCAGGACTCACAATGGTTCATAAGGATATCATCGTCATTGATCCGACAGCGACGTCGGAGATTATTGGCATTGTTCGTGCATTCTCACCAAAAC
>JAPEVF010001026.1:0-15196 GCA_029747585.1 Pleurotus djamor | reverse complement strand
CGTAAATCCCAATACTGAGTAGGCCGTCTAGATCGCCTATCGTCGCTTGAAGCACTCATCGAGGCATTGAACAATCTCGATGATCTCTGCGTGACCATTGAAAATAAGTACGAAGAAAGCTTGAGGAACGATTCGTATGTTCGATGGGAAGAGAAGAGCTGATTTTCCTGCTTGGTTTGGTTCCGATTCGGTGGTCGTTCTGTANTTTTTTGGTGTAAGAGGTTTCAAATCTTATGCGTACTCACTCTTTACCCTCTGGTATCGTTCGTGACCCTCGACCTGTCGAACAGGCCTTCCAACCCTCTGCGTGGCTGGCGTCATACGCTTGATCATCGTTGCATGCAAACTCGGAGGTGACGAATGATGCGCGAACTGGGATACTTAAAGGCTAATACGGCAATGATACAATTCCGTGCTCACATCATCTAGCAGCCCTGAAGTACGCAGCTCGCCTCTTCGAGGACCGACGAGGGTTGGATCATGGAAGTTCAACGTTCAGGCCCAGGTGGTGACTCGGGTCCGGGTCGAAATCCAGCCTCTACAATTTTGCCACTGATGAAATTCGTGCTGCATGGACTCAAGCAAATGTCTGGGATCGTCCAGACCCAGGTGTGGAATCCTTCGAAGGTAACCATTCAGCGAGCAATCCAGCACGCACCGGCACAGCGTACCTCAACGGTCCCAATCAAGCTGCCGATCCACACTTAGACTTTGCCGGGCTTTGCATGGAACTTTATGGCCACCATAACTCAACCTCAATACACTTTCATGGAGCAAGAGCGCTTGAGGCGGCAGAGGGTGGAAATCAATGATTGGTTGACTGATTGCGCGCGACGTTGCAGCTATCTGTCAACCATTTGATGTAACTGTACTTTCAATTCAAGACTCTAGCCGCGACGGCATTGCTGTCTCGCAGAGACTCGCACCACCAACTCCGGCAAGCTGAAACTAAACGGTCACCATCCAATATCCATGTGCAAACGAGACCCTTCGACACGTCAATTAGGCGAGTCCTTTGCCTAANTTTAATTTTTGCGTGAGCACAAGCTAATGGCATGCGGATAGTCATCGATCATGGATAGACAAGAAGTTGAAGGGAGGTGCATCATGAGTAGAGTAGTTAATGATATGGAGTTTAGTAGATATCAGGGAAGTAAGTACGTCCGTAATATTTCCCCTGCTGTGATCGCGGTCTCCAAGGCACCTTTTCTATTGCACCAACCTCTGTCCGGAATATATCCAACTCGTCATCGAAGATGTGGCCTGTACCACAGAGTTTAAACACTTCGATCCCCACACCCACGGCTTTCCTAGCCGCCAAGAACTTCTTGAATTTCTTCAAATTTCGGTCCTTGTACTTGATTCGACCATTCTGGCTTAGCTGGAGATATTTTACAGAGGGAAGGGCGAAGGGAGGGAGCTCATCGCGCTTGCCTTTACCTTTTGCAGGCGTGTCCTTGAGAATGTCCACGAGCGCCTCAAAGTCGTCGATGAGGAGCTCTTCGACGTTTGGCAGACTTTGCAAGAATGTTAGCAATACTGCATCAGGCATTTGATGGCTGTAGCGTAGATCCAGGGTGAAGGGCTCCGTTACAGGGAGAAGGGAGGACACAGATAGGCAAGTCGAAAAATCGGTTGGGCCTAGGATCATTAACCGGAATGGAGGAGGTGATTGGTCGTCGCGTTGGACACTCGAGTCGGGTATTATGGACATCATGGTTTGACATGCTCCTTGTCTGGACTGCACATGGAGTGTAGTCTTCCATGCCGACGGGGTACCGGGCACCAAGGCGTAAAAGGTGTGCACTATCGATGCCACCGGCGGATCAAATGCCGCTGGTAGCTCAGTGAGAGAGATGACTGCTGATTGGACGGAAGGACAGTTGATACGAGCGATGATCGACAGAGAGTCAACATTCTTCGCCTCGATATGAAGGTTGTTCAGGCGAGGAAGCTGAGTAATTGTATCGTCGGCCACATCCATGGAGCTCCCAATTACGTTGATCAGTTTCAAGGAAGTTAAGCATTCCATCTTGCCCAGCGCAGTGATGACGTCGAGCATGGGAACTTCTGGCGTGTAAAGAACGCTGTTCTGGTAGCTTTCGTAGGTGATATTCAGCACAACAATCCGAGCGAGATAACGGGCTTTAAAGTTGATATGGCAGTTAGTCAATTCAACTTGCCGCAAAGGGGGAAACACGCTGGTGTCGTCGGAAGCAAAACTAAGTTCGTGTGGGTAATGCTCGTAATTTGAAGCACTGATGCTGGCTTTGAATGATTCGAGCAGTGGGAATGGGTGCTGAGAGAGGCCACGTAGCTGCGCGGCGCAATGCCCGAGATCGAGCTCCTTCAGTTGAGCAGAGTGCTCGAGGATGAGCGAAGTCGAATTCCCTGTTCCGCCGTAAGGATTTGAGCGAAAATAGAGGGGAGCCGACTTGGCCCGTTCGAGGAAAAGTTTCGCAAGGTCTTGGTTGGTATGGCTGTATATACATCCCCACATCCGAGGAGTGTTCAGAGCCGTATTCCGCCATAAGCGACAAACTTGAGTCACGGCCAGCCACGGGTACGCCCTATACGTATGCACCCTCGAATCAAGCTTTCCAAAAGCCATATACTCGAAAATAGTGGACAGGACCTCTGGTGGCAACCTTGAAACCACAAGGAGGCGAGCATTCCGGTAGTGCTCAAGAACACGGATTTCGTCGCGCAGTTCTAAGATTTTCTTATCGACCAATTCGATAGTCGGCGAGGTGTCCAGAAATTCGGCGGCCGATAACATTGTTTGAGCAATGTTGTAGACTGGTAAACGCAGACGTGTAGTATTCAGTTGAGTAAGACAGTCGAACTGAATATAACGCAATGTTGTACGCGTTTGGTATGATTCATACTCAGAAGACGCCCCCGGGCACCACGGCGCGTCCCACACGTGACTCCCCAACGCGCTTCAATGAATCTGATCACGACAGGACTCATTTCGACGACCACGTCCACCAACTCCAAACGGTCCAAAATGTCTTCCATCATCAACTTTCTTGATGGATCACCGACTATTGAAGAGGTGGACAAGAAAATCTCAGGAATGCGCGCTGAAATTCGCGTTCTCGAGCAATATCGAAATGCTCGTCTCCTCATTGTCTCGAGGCTGCCCACGGAGGTCTTATCCATCGTTTTCACCCATATGGCCCTTGAAAAGAATACGGACGTATCTCGTAGCAGGAACCGGAGTCCATACTCACACTGGCTACCTGTAACCCAAGTTTGTCGGTTATGGCGAGACGCGGCTCTCAGCACACCCAGGATGTGGGGGCGTATCTATGGAAGCTCCAAGGCGGAACTTGCAGAACTCTTTCTCGAACGCGCAAAGCTGGCTCCGCTGTACCTATGCGCAATGCATGAGTATGAATGTGCGAGCCCCCACANCCGCGGCTTTATTTTTTGAACGCGCTGCTCAAGTGAAGGAGCTCGAGTTACGCCTTCCTTCCCTATCTCTACTGCCTCAATTCGCGCAGACGAGGTTTCCATTGCTTGAACGCCTCACAATTGATGCTTCCGACTACCCTGCAGCGCAAGGAAGGAATGTATTTTCCTTCGCTCCTAGCGACATCGGTTCCGTCCAACCTCTGCAGCATCTCAAGTTGTTAAAGTGCAATATCAGCAATCTTCAAGTTCATTGCTTCCCTCGGCTCGTATCGTTGAATATACAACTCACTGCACGCGATGTTCATATCCGAATCCCTGTCATCGACCTCTGTACCGCGATGAGCAAGATGGAATGTTTGGAGTCCCTCACATTAATCCATGCCATCAGTGCTTCCTCAGCATCCTTCCCGGAGGACGCCGTCGCCCTTGTCCCTCGGTTGACTTGTATCTATATCCACACGGATAGTGCCTTGTCTTTGGCGCTCTTGTCTCACATTGCTTGTCCCGCTCTCCAATCCATGATTGTCTGCATCAAGCAGGTCACTACGGCCGACACGATGGCGCCCACCGCCAGAGCCTTCTATTCCTTGCTTCCGTGTAGTTCATCGTCCTGGAAAACTATACTACATGTGGAAAGGAACTGTCTCAACGAGTATCAAGCGACCGTGTCGGTTTCACCGTCGACCGATTCCAGCACTCAATTGGATAAGGGACTTCCTACTCCAGCATTTCTATTGGCTGTGATGGGTTCGAATGATTATTCAGTCTACCTTTCCCTTTCCTCCCTTTGTCCGTTTACAGATCCACCTATCCTTGACCTAAATGTACCATACGACCCCGATTCCACTCTGGAGTTTCAAGGGTTCTTGCGAGCCCTGACAGACGTTGAGGAGTTGCGGATCTCCGATTTTGACACGCTCGTATCCATCATCTTGCACGACACGCCTCCCGAACCACCGAAGAAAGGCAAATGCAAGCGAAGTCACAGACAAGACAAACTCCCCCCATTTTGCCTGCCTTCCCTCAAGTGCATTGACTTTTTGAACGTTGGTCGGATCAAATACAAGGATCGCAATATGAAGAGGCTGATGAAGCTACTGGTGGCGAGGAAGGCTATAGATGCTGGGATAGAGATGGTCAAGATGACGAAGGGGTACGTCTTTAGCGAGGATGATGTTGCTCTTTTCGAGTCGGAGGTTGAGACGGTGGAAATATTACCCAGTCGGGCGCAAGAACCTGCGTACTTGGACGATAATGCTTGGAAGTATGGCTAATATATATGTCTCCATGCCTTGGTACACTTACACTAGATGGTTTGATTGATTGGTTTGAACTATGAGCGAACTCCTAAGGCCTAATCGAAATCCCTAGCTCCTGAGGGCCTGAGCGCTTGAGCCTTGAGCTTGAGGCGCTCATCGTCGTTCCAGGACCCAGTCGGACCATCTCGCCCGTTCCAGTGTCTACTCATTCGCCTTCGCCACCGACTATGACTACGACCACAACTACAACTGACAGACCAGCAGACCGAGTTTGATACGGGTTTTATTATCCAAGACTGACTGACTGCCGTCGACACAAGTTCTACTATCTGATGTTGACTACGACTAGCGACTCCCGACCGACATTAACACGAGTTCAGTTACCTTCACCTTGACTCCTTGCCTTATCACGAAGAAAATCGCNTTTTTKACACCCACTCGCACGGTCCTCGGACATGTTTTCGCCTACTTACCCTTCTGGATGGTCCTCGCTGGTCATTATGATGGATAATGCGATCCCAACTCCACAAGACTGTGACCACGAGTCAAGTGTCGTATTTCGAGGAGCAGAGTGAGTTTACCCTAGTCTTCTCCAGTCGCGTTCTGACCTCTGATTCGGGTCAAAGCAACAAAAGGACGATGGGATGGAGGCCGAGCGTTGAAGGATGGAATGACGGGCTAGGACTCTGCCTCCCTTGGCCGTCCGAGCCATTTTGAACCCAAAATGCGGCGATGGGCCCCAGACAGCAATGAACATCAATCGTATGTCAAACGTAACTTCTAAACTGCTACGTATCGAGGTGGATGTACCCAGGTACTAGTACGACAGGTTCTGATGTCGACAGACTGAGCCAGTCTCTTGCAAGCTGACAGACGCATCATCCTCCCATCACATCTGCAGCACTGACCTTGTAACTGTTATCCCAGCTCAATCTAGACTCCTGGAGCGACTGTGGCCATGCACGTACTGCTGTTGGGTTCGTTGGGTGATGGTGGATTACCCTTTTCGTGCTGTCGCGAATGTCAGGTGCAATTAGGCCAACTATCCATTAAGCTGAAAGCCTCCCTACACATATTCATGGACAGTGAAGCCAAGTTCGACCGCTTTGTAGTCGTGATTCGTCATCCCCCACCGCTGCCGCGAGCCAGAATCCCTGTTGGCGCTTGGCGAATTGCAGCTTCTGCCCTCATGCTTGAGGCTTTCGCCTCTGTTGGCTCACTTTCCGTCGCATCTGATGCCAATACGGAAGTTGGTCCTACACCGCGCCATGTCAAGTAATCCCTTTCCTTCCTCGACCTCAAACCCAACTCAACAGGTCATATCCCCTCGATTAATCGCAGTGCTTCAGCCTCTGGTCAAACTTGCATCGAACCAGATGAGACATCTAGCTCGTCTGCCGTCCGTTCCCATCACAGGGCCAAGTTCGTCGGGCGTCGATGAATGCGATGCCCCCAGAAGGGAGGGGTAGAACACCATAAGGTGGCCTGGTGATTTTAGGACTTCAAGCGCAANTGTACCCCGCCAACGATGAAGGTCTCGCTAATACAGGGTGCCCGAGGCTTGATTGCAGTGCTTTCCCATCAGCTCATGCATCGAGCCTTAGCATTGCTGATTTTCAGCTTCCGGTGCCCATTGCCGTCAGCCATTCAAACTTGTGCCTCGGAGGGTCTAAAACATGACGGTGGATCATCGATGGAGAAACAGCTGAACTGTGAGTCAAGCGCTTCTCAATGTGTTTCGGACACGTTACTTCATCTTTCCTTGTGCTAACTAGACATTTATTGCAGCCCTAAGGAGTCAAACTTCTCCGAAATGTGGATGCATTGGCCGCTTGGCAGTCGTGTCTGTGAGCCCCTGCGATAGACAATGGACCAACACGTGACCGTCCGTCGACCCTTTTTGACGTTGTGGCCTTGTTCGGCTGGCCTTGATCACAATAACAATCTCACTTCTTAAACCACAACGCTCAGGTCACCAACCAACCACTTCTGCTCTACGAATGCCTTTGGTATCGGGGTATCTCAATACCTCGCCAACCGTCAAGGAGGTGCGCAAGAAGATCGATGCCTTCTACGCGGCTATTCGCACCCTTGAAGATTACTGCAGTTCCCGAGTCTTCGTGTTGCGCTTGCCCTGCGAGGTTCTATCCATGATCTTCGAGTATGCAGCTCTTCCTGAGCCCTACAACCCCTCGGTATCATGGGACCCCATACGCAGGAACCCATACGCCGGTTGGCTGTCTATCACTCGAGTCTGTCGTTTGTGGCGAAATATCGCGATCAACTCCCCAAGACTGTGGACCTCGATATACTCGGACAGCCCCTTGGCTCTGGCGCGGACATTTCTGTACCATTCGAAATCGGCGCCTCTGTACCTCAAGTCTTACGCTGACACCCCGCGTATGGATGTCATTGCTCTGTGTTTGAACCACTTTGCCGGTCACCTCAAGGGGATTGAGTTCGTCCACTCCAGTAACTGGATCCCTTTGATTGAAACCATGAAGGCACCGAACTTGGAGACGCTTGTCCTTCACACACCCGAACCGACAAGCTTACATTTCGCGCCGGAGGTTGATCCAGGCCACATCCCGCACCTGCGTGAGGTGAAACTCACCAATTGCTACTTCGCCCTTCAGTTGCCCTTCCTCTCTCAACTTCGCACGCTGCACATCCAGTACGACGAGGACACTGCCTTTCAGCCGATGCCCGATGTTTTGTTTGCCCTCAAGGAAATGCCATCCCTGGAGTCCCTGAAGCTTGTTAACTTCCTCTCCTCAACCGCCGGTATTCCAGAGAATCTTCGCCTCGAGCTTCCGCTGCTGAAGGACCTGACACTCAAAGTACGCAACCCCCGTGCTATGTTGATGCTCACAATCTTCGACTGCCCCAACATCCGGTCGATCGTTGTGGACACAACGAAAATGGTAACCAAAAGAAACTCTGCTCGAAAGTGTGTTACAGCGCTGTCTTCCATCTTGCCGGGACCCCCGTCGTCAATCAAGTTGCAAGTCGTGCTTCATAGTGATAAAATCGCTTCCACCATATTCATCAAGTCGGATTCAACCCCGGATTCGAGCTATACCAAAGCACAATTGACGCTCCACGGACCCACCGACTTCTCAGGGTGTCTCGCAATTGTGTCCCCTTTCCCAGAGACCTTACTCACATTTCTTGATTGTAATCTGGGACAAAACCTTGATGTCGACCACGATATCGATTATCAAGCACTGCGAACCTTCACGCGCACCCTGGACTACGTGGAACGAATCGTGGCCGATTCTATAGAGGACCTTTGCGTCCTCATAGCGGATGTTCCAACTCTGGACGAGATTTATCAAGCTCTGGACGACAATGATGTTCCCCCCGACTTCTCTTTTCCAAGTGTCAAGCACATGCATGTCGTTCACGCCGGCAGCTTCATGTTTTGTGAGGCAAGTTATCTCGCGATCCGCGATTCACTTCAAGAGCGCCGTCGCATTGGCCTTGATACCATCGAGGTCCTGAGTGTCCCTGCTGATTTGCTGGTGGACTATCTGAGACCAGAGGTGCACTGGCTGGGTCGCATTACCTTTGATGCAGCCGTTGAGCCATTCTGATGCCACGATGACACATTGTCTCCCGTACTAATCCAATGTATTTTTTCCCTTTGTTACGATATCTCAATGACTCTACCACTATGTACTTGTGTATGGACATAAAATATGTTTCAATCAACATGCTAGTGCTTATATGTTCACTTGTAGTGTAACTTGAGTTGCACTCGGTTGTCAACGAGGATGGACCGGTCGCCCCTGTTTTCGCGCCCACGTGCATTTTGAATGACCCTGCTCGGATGACGCCGATCACCTCTTAGTCCACAACCACCACATCCACCAGATTCCCCGTTGTAATGTCACCTATCACACGGTTCCTTGACACCTCGCTGACTATATGTGAGGGTCAAGGGAAAGCAGAGGCCTTGCTCGCAAATATTCGTACCCCGGAAGGCTACTGCAACGCCCGCCTCTTCATTGTTTCGCGACTACCCTCCGAGGTTTTGTCCATGATCTTTGAATGGGTAGATACCCTCGCACCTACACTCCCAAATTTCTACCACGAACCCTATGCCTCTCGTCTGCATATCACTCAAGTTTGCCGTTTGTGGCGAAATGTCGCAATTAACACCCCTCAACTTTGGGGGTTGATCTACTCACACAGCCAACTGGCTCTCGCGGAACTATTCCTAGAGCGCTCCAAATTGGCACCTCTGTACATTGAAACATTTGACTTCGCTCCCAATATGGATCTCGTCGCCTTGTGGTTTAGCCATGCCCATCGACTCAAGGGCGTTCAGCTGAAATACTCGTACGACTCAACTTGGATTCCCTTTCTCAAAGAGTTGAAGGCATCAAATTTGAACTACATGGATATTTCCACAACCTGTATGACAAACATTGAATTTGCGACAGAGCTTGACGCAGATCAAGTCCCACTTCTGCGTTGTGTCAAACTGACCGACTGCTACTTCAACATCAATACGCCCGCCCTCTTCCAAGTTCGCACGCTGCATATCAGGTATAATGAACACAGGCATTCTCAACCGATGCTAGAAGTCATGCTCGCCCTCAAAGAAATGCAATATCTGGAGTCTCTGGAGCTCGTGGACCTCCTCCAATTCTCAGACGCAATTCCCGGGGATCTTCAAATTGAATCTCCGTGTCTGACAGACATCAAGATCGAGGTCAAAGATCCCTGTGTCATCATATCGATGCTTCGGAGCTTTGCTTGCCCCAACATCCGGTCAATTGTTGCTGAGGCGACCGAGATAGTCTCTCCCGCTCTCGCTGTACAAGCAACTGGCGCATTCTACTCCATTTTCCCGCGGCAACCAACCCCGTCCACACTCAAACTACGGCTCCTGTATGAGGAACTCAATATCACCATGGCTGTGGAGCCCAGCTCGATTTTGGATCCCGCCACTCCTTCGCCCGGTACCCCGCAACCGTCTCAATTAATACTCCATGGACCCGCCGATTTTTCCGTGCCTCCTATGATCCTATCTCTTTCCCCGGATAGTCCGCTTAAAGTTCTTGAGCTTGCCCTGGGGCAAGGCTATCCTAGACCCGTCACTTTTATTCGTGAAAGTCTCGTAACTTTTACGCGCACTCTGAACTCTCTTGAAACACTCGTAACCCCTACAGTACAAGATTTGGCGGTCATCTTGTCAGATGTTCCAAGCAAGGTCAACAGATCCCGTCGCGGTCCCACCCTCCCCTTCTCATTCCCTTCGCTGAAACACTGTCACGTCACTGGCTATGCCAGCTTGCAACGCCATGATTCAAGTTTGAAGAACCTTCGCAAGGCACTTGAAAGGCGCCACCTTGTCAACACCGGTATCGAGTCCCTAAGATTTCGGTACCCCCTTCCCAAGTCAGATTTGAAGTTGTTCAAATCCCAAGTACGGTGGTTGGAATATATAGGTTTTGAGGGGGTCGAAATATTGTGAAGTTGCGGTGCCACGAATGTCAACTCTGTTCCATACGGTTGTTTGTTTCTTGAATACAGAGCGATTCAGTCAGATTGAACATGATCATTCAGTGATTACCAACTACAGGTGAGTTATTGGACAATCTCCTAATGATAGCCTCACGACAACCTAAACAGACTGGTTTCAAAACACACCATCATCAGTAAAAGCCAGTACTTACTTCCTCCCTTCAGTCCTCCCACTGGCAGCCTTCGACACCTTTGCACCGGTGGGGCAGTTCTTCGGGGCCTTAGAGAGTTTGTCGACCTCTTTCATTGTATACTTTGGCTTGTTGTTGACCTCCGAGCGAGTCTTTGTACCCAAGCCCCAGCATTGCTAACAGAAAGTATGAGTACGGGATTGGCGGTGAGGCTGATAAAGCACAAACTCCGAATATCTTGAATTCTGGACTAGTCCAAATTGTAAAGTCAGCTTTGGCGGAGTACTTCCATATCTTCCCTTCGCCGCCACCGAAGAGGTCTAAACCAGCGTCAAGCCAGAAGCATCCAGCGAAACTGGCCTCAGCAGCTGCATAGTCTCGGGGGAGTAGATCCCGAAGGGGAGGGTACTGAGCTCTCGAAATCAACCCTTGAGCTTGAGACGTTGAAGCTGGAAGACTTCTCAGGTCACGTTTGTTGCTAACCGAGGCTTGTGCTTGGGCAGAGATTGTTCCGCGAACCCATGTGTTGGCGCCAACATAAATGCTAGCCGTAGCAAACCCGCTGCCAATGGAAAGACCAAAATGTAGCTTGGGCGTAATAGTTGCCTGAATGAAGCCTTGTTGCACGTTATTTTGAGCAGCTGTCCTCAAACTCATTTCAAGGAGAGCACACACCTGTCGCATTGATGGATGCCGAGGCCGACACGGTTAAGTCTGTAACGAAATTCACGGGTATCTCGTTGAACACCAGCATATCAGCTTACCAGAATCTCCGCTGTTGATTCCATTTCGGTAGGCATATTTCTGGGCGGCGTTCTCGGGATACCAAAGCTGTAGATTGTCCAGCTTGTAGTTCAAATGGAAATCGGTGTTGACAACAAGCTTGAGATGACCTTGAAGCTTTCCGACAATGGATATGTATGGTCCGATGGTAATGATCCTGAGGGGAAACGGCTTAGTGTAGACCGCGACAATGAATTGCGCTGAACTTACTTTGGAATAGTCAGTCCGGGCAACCCATAGTCGTCCATCAACTTCTTTTCAACGGTGAAGCCACCCTGTCCAACACAAATAGATTGTCAACTTGAACTGCAATGATCAAACGGAAAGCTCATGCTAACCGTCAGCAAAAGCTGGAGATGTAACTTGGCGTCAAATTCGGCACTGAGACCTATGGGAGAGCGGGGCAATTCAATTTGAGTCAACGGCACTCATCAAGGAGAGCAGCAACTGACCTCCGTAAGTAGCCATATCGTCAATAGCAGGAGGGACAATGCTTCCAATGATCACAACCCCGAAACGACCTTGCAGCCATCCGGTGAGGGTCAACTCCGCACCGACTTTGCCTATAGGACAGCTGTTGATCGACAAAGGCTGCGTCCAATTGAGTGGCTTCGTGTTCAAGCTGATCTTCGATGTGTTCACATTCGGCTTGATACCGAATTTTGTCTTGTCTGGTGGTGAAAAAAAGGTTAGGTTGTTGACGAGATGGGAATGCGAGAAAATTAGTCGCCTTTGATGAGATCTGACAGGTCTTTCAGACGATCGGCGACCCACTTCGAACCATCCTTGATTGCTTTCGCCACGGTATCGACGGCTTTGCTGACCCATTCCTTGGCTTTAGTGAGACCACCAATGATATCATCCCAGCTTAGATCTGCAAAGGCTTCGTTGAGGTCGACACCGGGCGCGTTGACCTATTACCGCGTGAGCGCGCAAGCGAGATATGAAGTAAGGAATGATTTACGCCAACGAAGGCAATCTTGACCTCTCCATTTCTATGGGAAACAAAATGACCTTGAGTTAGCGAGCTTCAAAGTTCAAGTAGAAGGTGGGCACATACTTTGAAGGGTCAACTTGATGAAAGTTTCCATCAATCGTCATCATGTGTACTTGGGGCGAAACACCATCACGTTTGACGATGGTTGCCTGGACATGATCGGGGATGGATTGATCGTGGGCGACACTCACCCGAGCTATGCGAGCAAAGGGACCATGGCCGCACTGAACCAAGCATAAACGGATGGAAGGAATAAACACGAAGGGCAGATGCTTGGGCGTAATCGTACGTACACTCTCGGGAAGCCGGACGATCTTATCGACGGGACCGGAATGCTCGAAGACATGGTTACACCCAGACGCGGGATGGTCATCTTGGCAAACCAGACGGATGTCTTGATCAAGGGTGTTCGGATCGCAGTCCAGGACTACCCAGCCCGCTGCAGGCGTAATGTCAGTCAAAGCCTTCGGAGAAGCGAACTACATTTTGCAAGGATGAAGTTTTAGTCGAGAATAATAAGCGAGGTCTCAGCAAAAGACCTACGACTTTGAGGATCCCGGATGCCCCAGTGTGATCGAGGAGATCGTAGGCACATTCGCCCTTGAAACAAGGCTGAGACCAATCATTTGCTCCTCGAACAGTGATCGTGAGCACTGCGAGTAATACCAGAGCAAAGAGTGTCGTTCGAGGCATTTCCACGAGCCTTCGTTAGAGGGTTGTGAGTTGAAGACACTTTGATATAGTAAATAGACCATTCTGCACGTTGATTTGACTGCGAAAGAACTGACCAAAAGCAGCCCGTGCAAGTGAGACCCTATGATCTGCGTGACGCTAGCTGCAGAAAGTGCGCTACGCCACAGCATCGCCGAGAGGCCAGAAGGAGGTCGTAACTTCCCAACTACTTTGTAGGCGAATATGCTGCAGCTTCCGGCCAGCAATGATTCGAGTTCGGGTTACTAGATTGATTGGTGTACTGAGATCGAGGTAGCATGGGATAATTTGTGTGCTTCAACCTACTGAGCAGGGGACGGCAGGAATAGAAGGCATTGTTTCGGCCTCTGCGGAAAACTGAAGGGAGCCATCCGAAGACGGCTCTTCGCTTTGTGACCAGCAAGTTGATAGACGGCGGGCACTGGCCCGATATAGCATGAGACTTCGAGAAAGAGATCCTTCATCCAACTCCAAGCACCCAGACCAGGAGAGCCAGCGCAGGTTCATCGACATGACTGAATCCACCCAAGGACCTGTTCTTCGGTTGCCCCAACCCTTCTCTTTTTAGTGAGTTGATGGAGGATGCGCTCGAGTTCCGCGTACATAGTTTTGAAGATTTTCAAAACGTTTCCCCACCAGCTCTCAGATATCAGCCCTATATCACCCTACAGCCCCCCAATTGAATCACCGTAGAACTTGCACTGGGGCGTCGCAAAGCTGGCTGATCTGCTCTTCAAGCTAAGCTTCAGCTCAGTGTTCAACGTTCAACGTCAACTCTCGTTCTGATAGGCGCTGTGTCGCATTGCTAGGCCAGAGGGACGTTGAGTGTGCTCATACAGACGGAATGGCCGGGAGATCTTGCCTCAAAATCGTTTAAAGCGAGCCTCTCCAAAGTGAGCAGCGCGGACATGATTATGGATTTCATAGCCTGCTAGACTGAAGACTGAGTAGGACCAAAGTCGTTGGCAATGAATGACGAATCAATGATCAGGAAACTTGAAAGAGTGACGGCGACGCGTCCCCCAGTGCCAAGAACAATGGCCGCGCCCACGTGACCTCAATTTACTCTCCGATTACCCTATTCATACTTCTCAAGGATTTGGACCGGGCGATCCAGAGCAGAGCAGCTGGAAGTCAATGTCATAATTTTGGCCGGACCATACATTGATAGTATTCTCCTCGATGTGTAACCCTCAAAATGTGTTTTGGATGTGTTGACGGATGTGCTCGGTCTACTTTGGGTCTACTAGACATCCAGGAAGAACGATGGGTAAGCACGCTTAGCATTGAAAGGACACAAGAAAACCTGTAAAAATGTAGTATCTGGAACATATTTGCTAAACGCGAAAGGCGCGATCTACATCATATATTGGGACAAACGAGCACTAGCGGGAGGCTAGGATGCATCCAATGTGTCAGTAATTTCTCTATCTATGAGTTGAGACGCTGTTTGCTTACCGTCGTGCTCCGAGCAAGGGGTGTTCAGACCTCAAGGAAGCGCCAACTTGGAAACCACACTGAGACGGTCTGGTCCGCCACAGACTTGCTGACTGTCTCCTTTGCAAGCCATGTTACATTCAGAATCAGGCCTTTTTTCGGAGGCGATGCTTCCTCCACAGACTGTAGGTGATGTGAAGTCAGCTGGCACATTCGATTCTACATATACCAGCAATGCCTCACAGCATTCGTTCGCAAACTCGAGTCCCGCGCGCGTGAAGTTGTCATCGTCGCATGCGGTGATGCATTTCTGGATTGTCGCATCACCACTGAGGATTTTCTGGATTGGTAAGGAACGATTGCTGACGGAATCTCTGCATGAAAAGAGAGTAGATTAGTAGTCACGCTGAAACAGTGAAGGAAGAGAAACGTCACGAACACAAAGCACCCTTGGTAGTTCCAAAGATACAACGACAGCGGTAGGTTTAGTCCAAGTACATCGCCTTGGTTTGCGTTCGTCTGACCGGAACTTCGCGGGAGGGAGACCGAGGACTACGGCCAGGGAAGGAGGCATTAGTACGAGGAGAGGCAAGCCACAACATCAGGAAAACATCATTTTTACCAGGAGCAGATGGAAGCTAGATAAGATCAAGAAGCTGTGGGAGAAAGGTATCTTGTATATCTAAAATAGAAAAAGCGCTTAAAGTTATGCTTTGTACAAGAGGTATGACAAAGCAAGAAAAAGATGCTGTAATACTTACATAGCGAGCGCCAATGCTTCAAAAGCACAAAAAGCTGGAAAAGCTAGGAAAGCTAGGAAAGCTCTGAAAGCGTTGATAAACAAAACAAAAAAAATTGAGCAGTTATAATAAATGTGTATAAATCATACCACTTCATATTAACGCAAAAAGTATTTATTGCAT
>JAPEVF010001025.1:0-15240 GCA_029747585.1 Pleurotus djamor | reverse complement strand
ATTTGACTTGTTCTTTGTTTATCTTTTTTCTTCTTTACTTTCATCCGACTATACTTTAGTACGTAGTACACTTGTACTCATTGGGCAGCGTGGTATAAGGATTTTTTCATCCGTCTACAATGGCTCTTTGGTATCAATCTCACCGTGAGCCAGCGGTCCAACTGACATCTGCCACTTCAGCTATATCAAGACCGTATCTGGTAAGAACTACAAGATGTTTTCATGAACTGTGGATGATACTGAAATTGTTACGGTTCCCCGTCCGAAGGACTTTCTTCCGTGAGTAGTCGTTAGTATCATCGGTATTGGGCTGACCCTTCGTGTACAATAGATACACCATCTTCCCGCCAGCTTTCCAACGAGATTTGAGCTCTTCAAAACCGATGGAGCTCATGAAACCTCGAAGATGATCGAACGTTAGATAGCGGGAGTTTGATACGCAGGGAAGGGGGAGCTGAGAAGGACGGACATGAGCAACGAGTAAACACGGAGGTTGGTAGGGTACTTACAGCAAGGAAGAGGTATCCACCGTCCACGAGCATGTCGTAAGCGTACCGAAGCATGCGGCCTACACAACCATCAGCTTTTATTATTATAGACTGTGCATAGAATTGTCGTACCACGGTCGCCAGCGTCTGGGACGAAATTGAGTACTAGACTGAGACTTATGATGTCCCATTTTCTGTGGTGTTCTATTTGATCTAGCTCCAGGAAATCCTGCTCGAGGATATCTGGATGTCGCGAACGAAGATCAATAGGAGTGGCGTCGATCCAGGAAGTGTAAGGGCGATAATTATCTGGCTTCAAGGCGCCTACTTCCAGTAATCTACGACCAACTGAACTCAGTCCGATGAGACAATGTCCCTCATCATACAGTACACGCACCGTCGTTTGAGCATCTTTCTTCGACACTCCTCGTGGACCTTGAATTCTTGCAACCACCCAACAAGAACCTTTTCACTTCCACCACCACGGTCATTACCCTGGCCAATGCTCGACATCCGCTGGTACGCCGCTAAGCCACCCAATTCCTCGATCTCATTGTTGATTTCGGACAAAGAAAGCTTGGTCGCTGCCTCTGACTCGGAAGCCTTGTTCAGTTGGCCTTTGCTTTGTGTTTTGAGGGCATTCTCGAGCTGTGTTTTCTGCTTCAACAGGGTGTGAAAACGTCTGATCAGAGTTCGACTGGATTGCGGACGACTTGAGGATGAGTCGGTTGTAGGAATCGCTGTTATGGGTGCCTTTCTTTTCTTGGCTTTGGGCATCTTTGCGTGGAATGGGTTGGCCGACAATGGTAGGACAACGGTGACCTTCAACTTGGAGCAGCCTTGGGCTTTCATCACGTGGGACCTCCTTAAAGGCTCCTGAACGTTGCTTTCATTCAACTCTCCGACAACTGGTCCACGCGTCTCCTCGCCCGTATATATAGCAAAGAAATGATCAGCTATCCTGCCATCCCCTTCTGTGTCGACTATCTCACATGGCTCAAATCAGGCGTCCTCGCATCGCTATCAAGTCCCTACCTACGGTCTCCCCTCAAAGGCCTCCAACGACCTTGATGACTCTTCCAAGAGAGTTGATTTACATCATCCTCCTCCACTTGACTAAAATATCTGGGTGCTGCTGGGATCATCCCCTGGGTCGCTGTCTTCCATCCTGCGAACCGTATGACTGGACCAAAATCATGAACGTCAACAAAGCCATGAGGGACATCGTGTTATCGTACCCTTTACTCTGGACCAACATCTCATCCCACGACATTGGAGCATGTGCCACCATTCTTGAACGATCTAAACATCACCTCCTCGATTATTGCGACAACGTTGACGATCACGACGCTGAAACCACGCGCGCTCTGCATGCGCTTGTTCTAAAGGAGCACCACAGATTGCGGGGGCTCGACCTGTATATCGACTTGGACAAACATATGAACGTAGAGGAACTCCAGAAGCGTCTTGAAATTTCCATGCCTTTTCTCACTCACTTGAACCTTTACGCTGTCTACTCCGAGGAAGTCAGGTCGGATCGCTTCATCCTGACCAGCGATGCTCCGAAGTTAGAATTCATACAAACTGGCGGTCTGATCCTTCTTCCGTCTCCAGCACTGGCTACTGTGAAGAGCTGCTGCCTTCTCTGTGACGAAGTGGACTGGCCTCGGGATGATCTTGCCGACCTTCTCCACAGTATGCCGCAACTGCGTTCACTCTGGATCGACAAGCCTGATTATGAATATGAAGCGTCAGAAGACCCTGATATTCTTTTGGATGTCAACCTTCCGTCTCTGAAAAACCTGGAGATCCTCACCAATGCCAATAGTTTTGAGCTCTTTGCCTTCCATCTCAACTTCAAAACCCCGAACCTGCGCCATCTTAGAGTTATCAACCGTCCAGATCGCGAATATGAACCAGGGGCTGTGGAGCCTCCCGAGGCCTTGTCGTTACTGGCGCAACTTATGCCGAAAACCAATATTCCACTCGTCCATGATATGGCCATTTCTGTTGATGGCTGGACAACTACAGGCGTGTCTGTCTTAACTCGCCCACTCAATCCTTCACAAAGGGCAGAAGTCGAGCCACGACTCTTCGAATACTTCGATGATGAGATGGAATTCGCGACCGTCTATCAGGAACTCATAACCCATCCGCTGAAGTCCCTCATCATCCTGAGTGACCCAGAAGCTTCAAGAACAACATCCCAGGCAGACAAGATCACACATCCATTTTGGGTTTATTTTTTAGGATCTTCGTACACCCTCACACACATCGAAATTCAGGTCCCCGACCAGCTGACATTCTTTTGTGCTTGCTGCCGCAGCTCTTATCCATTACTATATCCATCGCTACGGGTTATCATCGTCAAGAACATCCGTGACCTCCCCGGCGACCCTCATTTTGATATGTTGCTTTCACTGCTTGAGGAGCGAAGCAGACGTGGTATCTTCATCAAAGCCATGATGCCATCTCTTTCTGGTGGCTACAAAATCTTGTCATATACTAAGGCAGGTGAGATCGAGTTCAAGATGCTTGATGAGCTGCCTCCAAATTGTAAAATAACTGTTCGGGAAGGATTTGATGAGTTAGGTGCAGTTGGGGAGCGTGACAGAAAGGAGGAGTGGAAGTGTAGGTGCGGCGAGTGATATCGTTCAAGTCATTGTTTCGTTCAAATATTTTCAGCCTGTAATTCTCTCTAATATAACCAAGACATCACTTCATTCCATGCCCAATCACGTTGCCATACTCTGGAAAGAGATCTTCTGAGCGAAGAGTACTTGTAGGCAAGTTAATGGACACGAACCCTGCTCCTAGGATGCCTCCTTCCGCAATGGTGTCGGATGAGTTGCTCATGACCAACCAATCCGGTGTGGGTACTCCAGTTCGTAGAGGAATCTGCCTGAAAGCTCGCTCTAGGCCGGTGCCCTCGCCGATCACCATTAAGACCAGTGCTGAATGTTGTCGAGGATGGGGATGGAGGCAGAGAACACCCTCTTCAGGATGAGGGATTATTTGACCTTTGAGAAGTAACTGATCATCGACAACGTCAAAGGGAGCTGGACTGCTATCGAGGATGGACCGAGCGAACGGTGTAAAGGGCATTCCTAGATATATTATATTACCGTGGATTGCACCTTCTTCGAGCAGGCGCAAAGCATCATCCGAGGAGACAATGGTCGAGTCTAGTCTATGATAGATGTGTAAGTTATGAGCGATCCTCAGAGCGATGGACAGTTCGTGAGTTTGCTCCCTTTCAGGGATGATAAGTGTTATAGGGGCGGCTGAAGATAGAATCCGCTGAGCTCTTCCGGGGGAATGTAAAAGAGGTGTCTTGTCGCCGGTGAGTATGTTCCAGGAAGCATTCCCCTTCCTGAACATGCAATCGCAGGACGAGACTTCTTGGAACGATGTTGTGTCGATGGAGAAGTCAATGGGAACCAAGTCTAAGTGGAGTCTCTTGAAGTCAACTTGAAAGGTGTCGACATTAGTTGTTGAGATATTCAAGAGCCCTCGTTCGTCTTTATTGACTTTGAGCTTACCCAGCCTATCAATTCAAATGTGTAGCCAGATGATACGATTGGGTGAGCCTGACCTACCTCCCTGGGATGCTCAATCTCAAGACCTTGAAGCCAAACAGAGAACCAGATTCGGAAGGATTAGCAACTGTGAGTGTGAACTCTTGAGGAGAGGCCGAGAGAGGCAATTCTACGCCAGCTTTGAGGAAGGCAATGGTGTCTGGGTGTGTGACGGCCAGGTCGTACCAATGGGGTTGACCGGGGTCCTCTCTGAAGCTACATTGGAAGATGAAGTGCTCGTCCAGGGCAGGCGAAGATGCAGAGCTTACATTACATTTGCATCTGGATTGAGGGTCTTCAGAACGGACACATATTCACGCGAGTGCCATACAGGGACGTTATCATCCCGTCCACCGTGGATGGCGAGTACAGGTACGTGTGCTATGTTTGTCATGAATAGGTCGTTGTCATCTGCGGTTAAAGCTGTTTGCAATATTGCCCGGAGTGCCGGGTCTAGATAGTGGCCCGACCTGGAGGGAAGTTTACATGGGGAAGGCGAGGTATGGGGCACACTTGTCTCACCTAGATTGTGTCCATGGTACGTAGGATTGAGATTTGATATAGGCAGCCATCGGGGCCACTAAGAATACATCACTTTGCGAATGATCCTCCCAAATAAACTAGAGGAACTGACCAGCCAATACTCGGTCTGGATATCGCGACGCGATATACCAAGCACCTTGGCCGCCATTTGAATGTCCCAACACGACGGCAGGAGAATTATCGAGCAGCTTCCAGGGGGTCCAACCCTGATTCGACTTGACTATTGTAATTAAAGCGTCCAGGGAGTTCCAAGCGTCCTGAGCACTTGGACCATGCCAATCTAAACCCTTGACTAACCGTCGGTCATGGATGCAACAAGAAGAAGGATTGATGTCATTGCCTCACCCAAGATGTTCGGCCTGTGGGGATGACTAACCAGCTGTGATCGAATCGAGGTAATACGTCGGACCACCATGCAGTCCCAACCACGTCTACGCCTGCGCCATCTATCAGCCATACAGAATGTAAGCAGTCATTCACAAGATGGGAGTGGAAGCCTTTACTCACGGAGACAAAGTATCGGAGCTTTATGGACGTCGGTTGCATTCGGTTTGAGAGGAGGTACTACAAGAAAATTCGTTGGCATGCTCCTAGCGTAGAAGTACGATGCCTTAATCGCGTAGTGAGGGTCAAGGTTGGCTCCCTCCCAAGATGGTCGCTGAGTCACTTTCAAGTTGACCTTCACAGTCTTGGAGAGTCCTTTACGAAGGTTTTCGACCTCCAGAGAGATAGGTATGTTGTCCCCGAAGAACGGACCAGTTTGTTCAATTACAAGTGGAACCATTCTCGTCTGAGATGGGGCTATTTCGATTGTTTCATTTAGGTGTACGGTGAGGCCCTGCGTTGATGATCGGTTCAGTAAAAAACCCGGTAAAATACGGGTGACGCTTGCTTGCAATAGACTGCTGCTTTGAAGGGTAGCGTGCTTCACGATCCACCATCCATCGAGACTGCGCAATCCTATTCCAAGCGCATTCCCGAACGAATGACCTTCAACAAAGTCACAGATGACGTCTTGGGAAGGCTCGTGAGTGATTTCGTCGGTTGCTTGGATGGCTTCCGCCGATATCTGTAAGTTTTGAATGGGAAAGTCACTGCCATACGACTTAGGGTCGCCGAAGAGTCTGATCTACGGGTAAACGGGATGAGTTGGATGTACATACTATGAGAGGGAAAGGATAGTCTAGAGTACCTCGTAGTCACCACTTATAAATATGTCATACGTTGTTGGTTCAGTGGAAGAGGGTGGAGTTGGGAGATTCACAGCCTGAGGTAAAGCGCGCTCCATACTATAGATGTTTCCATGGTGCCAGTGAGCTTCTTTGATTTGCGTGCCTGAAACGGTTGCACGATTGGCAGGAGCGATAGCAAAGAATGATGCTTGTAAAAGCTGCACGAGGAGCCTGAGCTTTTGTGCTTCTGCGTTTGCGGAGGATCCTGATGTTGGAGGTGTGATGGTCAGGGTCCCACGGAGGACGGCGTGGTGTTGGAGAGCAGCCCAGCCTTCCGTGTCGCGAAGGTATTTCCATCTCAATAAATATCGTTAGGATCAGCGCGAAAATAACCTGACACAGGCGAGACCTTATGTGGGGGAATGTGACTTTAATTTGGCCGTCAGACGTGGATTCGGTCGTTGTCCACTTTACTGTCCCACCATCGGCGTAGGACGACGGCCATTCTTTGTTCAAGTCAATTGCCTCGTCAACTGCGCACAATTGACCACGTGTAAGCACGAGGGAATATTGAGGTCACAGACAAAGGATGGCCTTCACTTTCGATAGGAAAGGCGGGCGAGAAGAAGTATTGCTCTCTAGCATGCAAGGGAAAAGGCCCGAGAACCTTTATAGACAACGATTAGCACATCCTGCTTCGTGACGCTCGCTCGGGACTTACATCCCAAGAAGTGGATAATTCGGCGTGCCACGAGCACATCGCGGGCCTTGCGTTACGATCGATTGAAACAGGAGGTAAACGAGAGCGCCCATGGAAGTGTATCCTGATTCAATAAGCGCCTATAATCAAATCTTTTGCTCATCGATGTCTGGTCGCGCAGGTGGTAAACTCAAGCCTTTGAAGGTAGATTCGCTAACCTCTTATTTGAATCCGAGTCTCATTCTTCGAAAGGCCCCGAAGAAAGATAAGAAGGAGGATACAGAAGAAGATAAGGCATTCAAAGACAAGCAGAAACAAGAAGCTGCTGCCTTGAAAGCTGCGAAAGACAAGGGTAGGTATCCTTGGCTCGATATTATCATCGACATATACTGATGATTGAACGATCATATTTCTTAGCTTTGAAGGGTTAGTAGCGACCATGCTTTGGTAACAAATCTAACGCCCTCACAGGTGGCCCCTTGGGAAGCGGTAGCAGCGGGATCAAGAAGTATGAACCCCCCNATTAACTTTACCATGTATTGATCATCGATTCCATCACTAGGTCCGGCAAGAAGTAGAGCTGTTTTTCCTTACCGAGGACAACCAGGCCCAGTCGTGGCGACCTATGTGCATAGACGTCTCATAGAATGTGTATGTACTCATAAACAGAGCCTCATTGCGCGCCGCGTGTTGATGGCAACGAGCTTGTTTGCCCCCGTCGAAGATCGGAGGGAAATATCCATGTTCAATAATATAGAAGCAGCTTTTTTAAGCTTTTCATGGTCGAGTGGTATATAACTGAGGGCAGTCTGAAAAAAACNNGTTTTCTTCATTGCGCACGCTGCCACCAGTGACGAGACAAGGAAAGGACAGAAGACGGCGGGCTGCAGTCGTGGAAGTCTGGAAGGACGTGTCGGCCTTTGGTTTTGTTTGTCCGATAATGCTCAACCCCAATTCACGCATCAACAACACCAACTCGAAGCCTCCGCCGCCCGTACCTTTTTCCTCCTCGTCCTCCTCCTCGTCCATCCAGTTACCCATGCTGGCATCTTTGCAGGTCCTCCCGAATAACCAGCAGCAGGCTCAGCAGCAGCAGCAACAGCAGCAACAACAGCAGCAACCGGGAGCACAAAATAACCTTCCTCTTCCACCACCTTTGAACGGCCAGGATTTCACGCTTTCTAGCGTTCTTCACTTCCTGCAGACCGAATGGAGACGATATGAGCGCGACCGAAATGAGTGGGAGATCGAACGGGCAGAGATGAGGGTCCGTTCTTTCGTCGTTCCCTCACCCAAAGTCCGGCTAACCATCCAACATTCGTAGGCACGCATCGCTCTCCTCGAGGGCGAGCGACGTTCGTTCGAAAATGTGAAACTTGACCTTATGCGCCGCATAAAAATGCTCGAATTCGCTCTACGGATGGAACGGTATGTGGCCGCGTATAACCAAGCTCTGTCCAAACCTCATTCTCGTATTTCCGAAGCACGAAACAATTATCACAACCTTCAACTCAGTCTATACCACCAACAAAGCTCGCTGCGCTTCAAATGCAGAAAGACGATGCCCAGAGTCACAAAGAAGAGAGCAGCGGAAGTTCACCGCGCAGCGAAGGTACTACTCAATGGTCTGGCATTTGCTTGGAAAACTGAAATTATACCTGGTTTAGACATGCCTCTCCCTCCAGAAGGTCGTATGACGAATGGAGCGACGGCGGCCAACTCCACGCGGCCGAATTCTTGGAATTGGACGAATGCGCCTTCGGCTAGCGCCATAGCTGCACTAGGGAAGCCTCCTCCAGGCCGGGATCCAAAAAGTCGGGCTCGCAGTCGTGATTATCTCAAGCAGTACGTCGTTTCCGGTCCATACATGAGCTCTACTTGTATTCACCGCGTCTCCGCTTCCCAAGATGTCTACAGGAAATATCCTACTTGACGTCTCCTCAAGCCATGAATCCTTTGCCAAACCGACCTCTTGTTACTAACGGCTCGGCTCCCCTTACTCTCCCTAACGTCCCTTCCTTCGATCAAATCGCATATAACGGCCGTCCACGCAAGATTTTGCCCGACATGATGGTCGGACCGTCTTCTGCCCCAGCTGGGAACCAGGGCCAGTCACTGGAGAGAAGCAATCCCATGAACAATATTTCCCTTATGCAATCACATCTGCAGCAAGCCTCTGGCTCGCAGCCTACCGGACAACCTCAAAGCGCTGGCCAACCGCAACCTCCGGCAAGCGGAGAGAAAGACAAAGAAGGCGGCGACTCTGATATCAACCGCATGTCAACCGCGATATATCGTCCAGATGACGACTGGAAAGACAGATTACGGATGGCTCATGACGCGGAACAGCAGAAGATGCAGGGAAATGTAATGGCGGGTGCCAGTTCCTGGGAACGCCGGAGGGAAGATGACGACGATGGTTCTTTGGTGAAAGAGGAAGAAACCGAAACGGAGGCTGAGGAGGACGAAGGCACAGTGATTGGCGACGGTGAAGGGGCTAAGCTATGGAAGGCAAAACGAACACTCCGGAAGTCAGTTTCATAATCTAGTTTGCTCCCTTCATGGATCTCCGTGGCCCTTGACTCAAGTGGAACTTGACTGACCATTCTAATTTAGTCACTTGGATGCCGTTCGAGCCCTTGCCTTCCATCCCAATGAGCTATGCTTGGCAACTGGTGGTGATGATTGCACGGTCAAGATATGGAGAATGGATGTTGCTGGTCTCGCTGCCACCGCGTGCGTGCTTTCCTTGAGTTTACCCTTGACTTATCAGTTGACAATCTTCTCCATATAGAGCACGTCCCACCACCGAGATTGAGCCGCAACTCACCTTGCGAGGCCATTCAGCGGCAATAACAAGGTTGATCCATGCTCCATCGAAAGGCCTGTTGTATTCGGCTTCCCTTGATTCGTCAATTCGAGTTTGGGCCCTTCCTTCTCTGGCACATACGACGTATGCCCCGTACGATGAAACTCGTTCCCGCGGTGAACTTGTGGGTCATACGGATGCAGTCTGGGATTTGGCTCTCGTTCGGGAGGAGACAACACTGATAAGTTCTGGCGCGGAGGGTGCTGTGAAAGTGTGGGATGTAAGCGGGCCTTCTGGAGGCGGCTCATTGAAATTAACGTGGGGCTTCTCGGGCTTGGAAAGCCTGGAGAGTCCTTCGGAGATGGCTGATGACAACGATGCTCCTGGAGCTACGTCGGTGGAAGCGTTGAAGGCGGATGTGAGGAAGGTCGCCGTTGCATACCAAAACGCCGTCGTTAAGATCTTCGACATTGAAACTGGGAAGGAACTTTCACGGTTGGGTACCGATATAACCTACGGTGAGTTATCTCTCGCTGCTGTCTGAGACGTTACTAAAGTTCTCTGCAGACGGCAGCCCAGCTACGCAAGTCAATCGCATGGCTTCGCATCCTACCATGTCCCTTCTTGTTACTGCCCATGAAGATAAATTCATCCGAATATTTGATTATGGAACCGGTAAGGCGCTTTCATCGCCGTCAATTGATGACCTTCCTTCTTAAATTATCCTAGGGCAATGTATCCATTCAATGACCGCGCACCTCGACGGAGTCACGTCATTGTCGATCGATCCTGCTGGCTTGTCACTCGTATCTGGAAGCCATGATTGCTCCACCCGCTTCTGGGACCTTCTTGGTTCCCGCGAGTGCTTACAAGAGGGCACCTCACATCGTGAAAAGGCTAGAGAGGGCGTGCTTGATGTTGAGTTCCACCCATCACTACCTTTCATGGCCAGTGCTGGTGCCGATGGTGTGGTCAAGCTTTACGCTTCGTCGTAACCCTCTCTTTTTACTTACCGCTTCTTCTGTTACGTTTCTTCTGTCGTATATTTCGTTACCCTGGTGGACTGCTTTGAATCACCAGCCAGCATTATTTTCTGCTAATAGACTGCTTACATATTATTACCACAGAGGAATCTTGTTTCATAGCTTTATGTTCCAAGTGTATGTAGCTTTCCATGACCGATATGCAGTTTGCCAATGTCTCATCAACGACACGATCATGATGTACTTACTGCGTATACTCTAGTGGAAACTATCTTAGATTTCCTATGCAAGTGACCCGTGATCTATTTGCCTCGCATTATCCGATTTCGATGAAGTTGCAAACTTTATCAACGGTATAACCCAGGGGAGGTAACCCAACAGGATCAGGTCGACAAGGGCCTTGGAGCGAGAAGGTCGTTATCCACCGTCCACTCCTGGTTAGCTCCTAGTCACTTTTCTCCATCAACCTGTGATGGATATTCTACGGAAGGCTTTTGAAGATTGGGGTCGGACATAGGCAATAGGCCCAAGCAGTATCGATCCCCGTTTCTGCTAGTACTTCAATCGAAAGATTCAATAATCAATGACGAACGTGCGGCAAGGGTCTAGAGATGGTATTGAACAGCTAGAAATACACACAATGGAGAAGAGCAAGTGGGGCTATGGATACAGTAGATTGAACAGAGCTCATTGAAACCCGTGATAAGATTGCATTTATATTTCTGCGTGTCAAGTCTCAGCTTTAGATAGAGAGGACGGAGAATGATAGATGATGACTGACCTATTCGCATTCCCTGCTCAGCGAGCAGGATCTCCGCACCTAGTCCTTTCTCGGTGATAATGTCCCGGACTTGGCTTAAAATCAATTTGGGGGTTTCCGGTGAACACCCTTTGCAGTGTGTGATGTATACGCGAAGGCCTCGGAGAGCTCCTCTGAGGTCAATGGATGGAGGAGGGTTGCGACGCTGTCGTTTGCGTGCTGGACCGGAGGATGCAGCGTTGGGTATTTTGATCTCAGCTAAACGAACTTTGACGACCTCTGAAGCCAGCGCGGTGAGTTCTACGCCTAGATGTTCGGGAGATAAGTGACCGTGAAGCATATGATCGGGTCTGGTTGAAGGCCATGAACATTCGATAAAGATTGCTGAGAGGGTATGGGGTATCTTTGGCGCTGCGACGCGCCAGACTTCGATGGTACGGGGTATAAGGGCGAGAGAGTCCGGTTCGACGTCGCCGAAGAAGAGAAGTTCTTTGGATGATGGATCGTGGCGAATGAAGAAAGCGGAGGAGATGTATTCGTCAGGCTTTTCAGCGAGCAGACGGCCGTGGCTGAGTGGCATCATACGTGTGGATATCTGGGAGGTTATTGGCCTGTACTTCGTGTCGGCGACGAGTCTATAGATTTGGGTTAGGTCTCACAGAGAAAAAGAGACGTAAGAGATGACGCACGGGGAGTAAAGATACTTGAAGTCCTCATCGTCTTGGTCCCATGAAGCTAGCTTGGGCCAAATGCGGTTCGAGAACACGGTTTCTAAATCCTTGAGGCTTTGCTCAGACGCGAATATCTCTTTTCGTCGACCGCTGAGCGACGATCCCGCGGAGAGAATGAGGCTGTTAACGTGGTCAAGGTGGGCATGAGTTACCATGTAGCACCTTAGTGGCGTAAGCATAATATCAGCCTCGTGCATTGCGGTTGTCTCGTCGGCGCACGCACCGTATATATGAATATATCTGAGCAGCAGTCAGCTTCTCTTCATCACTACTCCAGAATTGCTCATCCGTGTTCAGAATCCTGGACAACGCGCCTTGCCCCGAGCCTGAGAGGACATCAACACCTGTTTGACTCGTGCATGTTTGCCCCAGTGAGACTCACCTGCTTCTAAGCCAATGATTCCGTCTGCCCAGGAGTCTTCGGCAGGCTTTAACAGGTAACTGATAAAGGAAGGAAGAAGAAGGTTAGAAAAAATAACGATATCAGCCACGTGCATGCCTACAAAACGTAAAGCAAACCGGAATACAAGGAGGGACATACGCAGAGAGATTTGTTTCGTCAGGTCCTCCGCCGGAGCCTACCACGATGATGTTGAAGGCAGGCATTGGTAGGGGCGGGGATGGCGACAATAGTGACGACCACAATGATGGGCGAGGACGAAGCCAATTGAGGCAGGTCCTGAAACGCCGCATCTTTATAACCATTTTTGCGAATTCGGGAGACAATAAGTCGACACTTATTCCCCGTTTTGCGCTCGTTCTCAGACATTGTTCTCTCCTACCCCGCTCTGTTATATACACCTTGCCCCACCCTACGTGCTTTGGCCCGATTGGGGACCCTAAAGGCCGCTGGCGAGGCAACTGATACAGTCATGGCCCTTGTAATACTGTGCACTGGTCTGACCGCCAACCACTCATATACAAGAGGGCCAGTCGAATCAGACATTCTAATTACAAGTAGCGTTCCGGTCCGCAGGGCTGCTCGGAGCTCATCTGCCTTGTCTTCCGGATCGCGCGAGCTGTCCGAGAAACCAAGAGGTATTATACGATCGAGATATAGATATCCATGAATTCATGAGGCATACCTACGAACAAGAACACAAACACGAGGGGTACAGTCATTTTCTACTACGGAACAGCAGTACAGGACGATTGTACCACATCTGGTAAGGAAACCCCACTACAAGTCAATTGACCGCGAAACCGCTGCGGTGGGCTCCAGCTAGACGCGTCATGAATTCCTCTTGGACCCTGCTGTAGACTCTTGCAAGAGATTGTAAAGCGTTTGCAAGGGGACAATAATGCGAGTTCAGAAATGAGTGAAGAAAAAAAAATGTCGCAGTCGAAGGTTTTGTAGTTGATCCGTTGTTTGGCTATCTCGTGGTATGCAAATAATTAACTACATGATCACCATATGGAGGATCGCAAGACCATCAAGCAACTATCGAGACTAGAAGCTCATTTGGTGACCTTACGTCCTTGGAACTATTCGACATACTTTGAAATCGCCGTTATCTCAGTCTGTGACCATGGAGTTGCTGGGAATATATATATTTCGCCACATAAACCTGGGGAGAAAGTCGACTCCATCATGACCCTCTCCCATTGTCAGTGTCCAGTTCGTATGTTTTTCCGTGAAACTGAATCATCCATAGGCATAGCAATACTCTTATTTCCCCTCGTTGCCGTCGTAGGCTTGTACACGCTCTATGGTCACGCTATCCAGTCTGGCCTTGTCGAAGATCTCACAAACGGCTGCAGCTTGCCCCCAACGCTTCTCAACGCCTATGGCTCCATTACCAGCGGGATAGCCACCGTCGATGAGCTGTGCTGCGCACTCGTCGCTTACTTTACAATGGCAATAGATCATCAAACTTCCTTGAGGGCTATGATCTATCTACTCAGTAACTTGGCCATCCCGGTAACGATTGTCCTCGTCGATCCGCGATTTTCGTCGCACAATAGTGTTGTACCCATGGCCATAGGAATCGTGTACCAAGCAATATCGACATGTCCAACATTCTGCGTTTATTGGCTCTATCGCATCCTTTACGCTCCCCCCAACCGCCAAAAGCCCGTGTCGGTCGTCAGTAATGCGCGTGCTGAAGCGATTGTTTTTGGCGCGACGTTTGGGATGATCATCCCAACAGCTATCATGATAGCATCGCCCACACCAGTTGTTGTTACCCTTTGGCAGATATTCCCAGTTGGAATTGAAATACTGCGACGGGCCTACCTCCGATATCTCGTATCCCCTCGCAGCCGGAAGCACTCCCAACGTGGATTCACTCTGTTCCACGACTTATTCGTCTTCCTTTTCATCATGTCCTGGCTGATTCATGGCATCATTGTTTATCCCATACTCAAAGACTGGGATGCACTTCACGCTTCGATAATTCCATCATTTCGACACCCAGCACGAGACGCACCAGTGATCGAGCGAATTACGCACGGCGTCAAGTGGGATTCTGTAATGGGTTTATTGGCTACGTACCTTGGGACAATATGGATCTCGCAATCCTTAAGCGAGGCTCTGAGTATTGCCTTATGGCACGCTACCTCTACTGTATTGATTGGACCTGGTGCAGCGATAGCTGCTGTATGTCTTTGGAGAGGAGTAAAAATGTAGAGGCGTAGATAGGAGTGTCCTTGAAATTGCTTTGTTTATCTTCGAAGGCCCTGAACAACAACTTCGGAACGTCTGAGCGCTTGTCCGTGACCGTGCCTATTATTTCACTGATGTCGACGCGAGCTGCTCGAGTAAGTCTCGCAAATCTCAAACCTGCACCACGCTCGCAGCATTCGGTATGTCTCCGTTAGCTTTCTTTCTCTCGACCCATCTTTACACCAATTCCGTTGTTAGCAAAAGCGCGTAGGTCGTGGTCAAGGTTCTGGTTACGGAGGAACGGCTGGTCGCGGTAACAATGGTCAGAAGTCTCGTGCCGGACCGGGTCCTTCAGCTAGCTTCGAGGGTGGTCAGACACCTATAACGAAGCGATTCCCGAAGAGGGGATTCGTCAACCAGTAAGTCGTCTTTCTGTTATTGCTCGAGCTTGAGTAGTTGGCTGACTTTAATCATTGAAGGAACGCGAAAACTTGGGCTCCGGTTAACTTGGATCGTCTGCAACATTGGATAGACCAGGGGAGGATAACTTCGTCACCAGAAAAGCCTATCACCGCGAGGGAGTTATTGTTGAGTGGGTGTGTCCATGATGTGCATGACGGAATAAAACTGCTTGGTGATGTATGTCTTTTTTCCCTTCGTTCTGTGGAAGATGTAGCTAAGGGGAGATAGGGCGCGCAACATTTCAAGACACCGATATACATCACACCCTCGCGGGCCTCTCAGAGCGCTATTAAAGCCATAGAGTCTGTTGGCGGGAAGGTCGTCTGTAAAATTCTATAACGACTTGGCGCTCCGTGAATGTGTGAAGGGNACAGACGGATAAGACGGAGGCTGCCCCGACGCGCAGGGG
>JAPEVF010001024.1:0-15249 GCA_029747585.1 Pleurotus djamor | reverse complement strand
GCCCGCAAAGGGGATTGACGGGGACTGTTTTCGACATCACCGGAACGACGATTGGTCTCGTGCGCACGTACCCAGTGGCTGAGGTTCACTCTGCTGTACCGGAGGGCGGCATCGTATATACACAAATCTGGACCATTCAACGGCACTTTCAAGCGCAAGATCCTGTCGACATCGCTGAAACCAAGCTCAACAGCCGTTCTGTAGCCACTGCCACCTTTATCACAGTGCCGTCACTTCACCGCAGCCAAGCCCAACGAAGAAACGCAAGCCAAGAATGTGCTATTCCTGGAGTCCGCCAATACTACCAGCACCATATCCCTTCTAGGCAGCCACCACCACCTGTTTTGCCTTCGAACGCGACTGTAGCTCAACCTCCGTCCGATGAACGTCCAAAACACACCTCTCGAAGCATCACTCCGCAAACATCGTCACCTAGACTAACGAAACCTTCGCACTTTGTTCCATCAGAACACCGTCCTCACGCACGATGCAGCCCATCTCATTATAGTGATCAAAGCCTGTGAGTCAGTTGACTCCTTTTTACAAAATAACTCTAACCTTCTCGAACTGCTATAGCTCCGCTCAGAGACACCATCTCCGTATGCAATGAACCTGGAGTTTATTGATTCTTCTCCATATTCTGTCTCTCACGTATCATGGTTCTATTCGTTCCCTGCCCGGTCGCTAGTTGCCACTGTGACTACCAATCATGTTTTTAACTGTAAAATCAGCTCCGACCTCAGCTTCATCCTGTCCTTATTACGCATTTCAGTCTTCTATTCGGCGAGTCTCATCTTCTTGACGGCATTGTTCATCGTTTTGGAGGCGTTGAGCGAATCTTCAATGTCACTCACAACATTTGTGCTATGCTTCCTCAGTCACGAGCCCTGAGCTAAGAGACCAGAAAGTCATCTTGAAGGGACTTCTGGACTTCTGTCCACGTAAATTGGGGTGCAAAGAATAACCTATCACAACCGAAGCCAACTGATATGGATTGTCCAGAAAGTTATAAAAGCAGCCAGAGGATTAGTGAATGTACTCAGCAGTTATGCTACCCAGATCACAGTCAGCAATGTCTCCTTCCTCCGTCGACATTGAATTGGTCCCTCCTTCCGATGTGACATACTTCAGCAGGTAAGTCCGAGTCATGCTCAACTTGGTTGCACGAGGACATGAACTGACGTTGGCGTTCGTTGTAAATAGCGAAACTATTCATATCTTCAAGGATGAACCTCTCGTGTGGAATGCCACCGATCACGGCGAACGTGATGCTGGTCGGATCACATGGAATGTTGATGTCTACAAATACGCCACTGGACGTCTACCACCAGACGACCCCAAGTTCTCCGAGTCAGGGTCGATTATCCTCGTACTCGTTCATCGTGGCACGTTGAATGTCGGCAAGAATACATATGAAAGGTGTCTTCATGTGTGGCCTGTTTCAGACTCTTCAGGTTTTGAGGGAACGGTGCAAGAACCAAGCACTGGGTCAGGCGTTCAGCAAGGCGATACATGGAACTGTACGAAAGAGCCCATTTTATCACGCTATGTTGCTCACCGAGGGTCATTTAGATGTCATTGACTACAAGGAGACCAATACGATGCTGAAGAACAATGGCAGTGAGCTGACGAGCTTTACCGCGAAATATCACGAAGACTTTGCGCTATCGAATGCCAAGCAAACAGGATTTACTGGTTTTGCAAACGGCGGCGTCGGCTTCTACATTCAGTGTCAATCAGACGTACGTTTATGTTGTGGTTGATGCCACGCGAAGATGGCTGATTGCTTCGAACAGGCTGCGAGGGATTCTTCTTTCCCCATCAAAGGTTGCTCGGTCTTCAGATCCAAGGATTCAAACAGGTTCCCTCTCAAATGCAGTAAGCACAGATGCATTTAGTGACGTGATCACTCCCATTGAAGTCGAGGTACTTAAGCATTCGGACATCTTGCTCATTTGGACGAGGGGGGTGGATCGGAAGTACGTGATGTCCCTAGCTGGTTCAAGTTGTTACCTAACTTACATCGAACAGGTATACTCTGCATACGCCACCAAGGAAGTGTCGATCTCGCGAGGATTTTAGGATGCGGTTCCCATAACAGTGATACTTGTTTAGCCATCGAATGATTGTCAACTTTACGAAGTCGATGTAGTGAGAGAATTGAATGCGCTTCTATCTTGAACATATCCCACTCCAGCTTCCGTTACTTGTTTCACACAAAAGTCACTTTGAGATGTTCACCGATGTCCGAAGGCGTCAAGGAGTATAAGGAGTCGATGAGCAAAGGGAGAAACGTCCCATTCCCGTGGACACCACCCCGTTTCATGGATAATTCCGCAGCGATGTTGATGACAGAGATGCTGAAAGACATCAAACACAAAAACTTTGACCGACGTAGAAAGATGGACTGACCCTCCGATTGCAGCAAATAGCATATCCTTGCCAACTAAAACATGTTTTGAGTCGGAGCTCGGGGATAAAGAGGCTGAAGCGGCACAGAAACTGGCGATGCAACTGCCGACGATACAGCCAGAGCCGGTCACATGTCCCAATATTTCGTGTCCGTTCTCTAGGATGGCGACGGACCGCCCGTCGGATACGTAGTCGACTTTGCCGGTCAACGCGATGATACAGCCTAAGGAGCGGCCGATATAACTTCTAGGAGACAGTCATCAAGTAGATGAGGCACTCACGTTCCTTCTTTGCGAGATTTCGGACAAAAGTTACAGGATCCTTGAATCCATCACCCACGGAGTCGACGCCTTTCGAGGCAACCTACATTATCAGATCGATACGTATATAGGATTGCTAAGACGAAAAAGGGACAACATACTTCAGAAGTACCCGATAACGCTGCTAATTCCCCAGCGTTACCTTTGATGACAGTCGCTTGCCAAGCATTGAGGAATTCTGGGTTTCAACCTCAACATACGGGTATTTGTGCGATCGTATAATGAACAGACCTTTGACAGCATCCTTTCGATATTGCGAAGCTCCAACCCCGACTGGATCTAGCACAACAGGTTTTCCGTTGGCGTTGGCGTGAAACCCTTGAAAATGCTCAGCTGTGATAGAGAGAGTAAATGGAACTGATTCACCAGCCGCCAACATCCCCCGCCTTGTGTCATCGACCATTGTACCAATATTCACCAAAAGGGCGCCGGGTAGCTTGGATAAATCCTCCATTTCATGAACGGAAGTAGCCATCAACGGGCTTGCACCGAGCGCAAGTGTGATGTTGGCAGATTGAGTTGCGACTACCGTGTTCGTCATCTGTTCATCAGTTGCAAGGGGGGACGACAGCATCGCGTAAAGGTACATGCCTGATGTACGAGGGGGGAGATCTTCTTGATTTGCTCAAGGAGAGCGCACACTTTTTCAAGGCCATCCGTAGAGGTGGGCGACTGAAGTGGCGACGAGAGTTCAGACTGAAGATGCTTTGTGAAGTTTGTGAATATATCGGTGAGTTTTGTAGCGGCTTCAGCAGGCTTCGGGGACGCCATGATCTGTGAGACGACGGCGATACCGTCTACTGCACGCCCGAGGGGTGATACGGAGCCATGTAAGGTGCGTAGAAGGTTCGCAGACTTTATTCCACCTATTTAAAATTCAGCAAGACAACAACGACAGGTTATTGTGGAGTGACCTATGATTACGGCCTTGACGTTGGTATCTTGCAGCGCGTCCAACATCGCTCCGACTCCTCGAACACCAACCAATGGGGAGGTAACTTTCTTGGTTTGGGTTGCCCACACGGGACCAACACCGATGTAATCAACGCCGTCTTTGACTGCTGCGACCACATCGTCAACGTTATGGCAGGATACTCCAACGATAGTTCCAGGGGGCAAGAACTTCCTCAGCACATCCACAGGCATATCGGTTTGGCCGACATGGACACCAGCGGCCCCTACGGCGAGAGCAATGTCGAGTCGATCATTGATGATCAACGGAACTCCATATTTATCGCAGATTGCTTTGGACTTTGTAGCGACCTCGAGGAACTGATCCAGATCGTCAATCATGAGTCATGAGTTCATAGATGTGTACACAGAGGGGATTCACTTCTTTGGTTTCCGTATTTTTCTCCCTGAGCTGGACCAATGTAACGCCCCCTTGGATGGACTGTCAATGTCGCATCAGCACCGTAGTATCAGGTTGAGTAATATGATAAAATGGATACCTCTTCAAGAGATTCGTAGTAGTCCTAAACAGGTCAAGGGGGCGGCTCTACCAGCATTAAATGTACGGATACCTTTCCTGGGGGAAGTAAATCCCGACCAGTGACGAGATAGAGGCGGTAGTCTAAGTTGACAGGATTGACCATGGGCGAAAAGACCCCTTTGGTTTGCACAGCCACTGTGAGCATCTCCAAGCTCCAAAAATCAGATGTCTCAGCAAATTCGAAACCTCCTCCAACACCTCAAGTCACTATACCCATTTCCCGAGAAAGCACCTCATCGAAGTCTTGGTACGCTACAAATCGCCGAAAATACAAAGAAAGTGCGCTGAATACTGTTTGAAGTGTTGGACAATCCATGGTACATCGTTGCGTCAGTCGCGTTCAGCGCGAGCAATAGACCAGAGCATGTCGCAGAAGTGTACAAGTTCGTCAGCGAAGAATTGAACTCGCAAGATGATCACACCCTCCTCGTAAGAAGGCTGCGGGATGCTTTATTCAAGGCAGGCCTTACCAGTGGTTATCCAAAGGCACGTGGGTTGACGATCTGGTTTATGAAGCTTGAAGCTTGAAGTTCAAAGGACTGACGCGTCAAATCTCTGTTAGGCTATCAATAGTTTGATTGCTCTCAATGATATCACCCCGAAAGCTATCAGCGAAAGTATCGGAACACTATCCAGGTAAGTCACGTTGGCAGCCCGCCACAATGTTATCATACTCAAGAAGTTACTCAGAGATACCTCACTTTCTCTGGAAGACTACTCTTCAAGTGGTCGCCAGAATTTTGAAAACATATACGGAGAAACATCTGGACCTGTTCAATGCCTCTTGGACACCATCTATCCTGACCTCGGTAATTATTGGATGGTATTTTGTGATGCTTTCGTTGAGCTGAGACCGCGTTCATCAGGCTGGTTTTCCCGGACCATCGGCTACGGAGTTGTGTATGGGCATCATTCTGTCCTGTCTCCCATCGAGACATCATACGTTTTGGTCACCAGTATCATCGCCAATGACACACCCAAGCAAATCAATTGGCATCTCGCGGGTGCACGGAGACAGGGTGCTTCTCTGGAAGAGGTGAAAGCTGTCAGACAAATCGCCGTGGAGGCTGCTGCATTTTCAGGTATAACTTGGCGAGAAGGGGTTCCGGAGGTGACCGAGAGCGTCTCTGAGCAGTCAGTTTAGTAGTCATATCGTAGGAATCTGAGTCTAGTGAATCCTCGAATGCGCGTATGGTGATATCAGATGCGCGACATTGAGGATTGCGATCCTGTGACCGTATCTCCGAGCCTCACAACGCGTGTGAATGGTTCAATGCGTTCACACCACACGGCGTTACACATTTCTGAAGTTGTACCGCCATTCAATATTCAATGGCGTACCGTTCTGAGAAGCGGCCTAGTCAGCCGCCCTCGAGGCGCACACACACTCTAGCGCGAAACCGCTTGCTCATTGCTACCAGCGTTGGGCTGAGTATCTTCATCTCCTCATCTCTCCTCGTCCTACCTTTCCTCAGTCGCCCTGCCTCACATCGAACAAAGGCCGAATTCAGAACCCATAGCCACGCAAATGTGCATGTACGAAGCGATTCTCCTTCCGAGGAATGGAAGGACAACGTATGGCCGTACCGGCAACCTATGCCTTGGGATATCTCTACAGATTACCCGTACAAACGAGCACTCGAATACGACGTGACTGAGGGTACATGGCTGCGTTTGGATGTACATCCGGTAACGGGGGACATAGTATTCGACATGGTGGGTGACCTGTATTGTCTCCCGGCCTCTTCATATCTCTCTGGTTCCTTCGACGTTACACGGGCTGTGCCGATCCTACGAGGCGTTCCGTTCGACTCTGATCCTCATTTCTCTCCGGATGGTACGAGGTTAGCCTGGAGGAGCGACGCTGGTCTCGGGGTGGAGAATATATGGGTAACTAGTTGGACAGGATGTGAGGACATGGACCTGAGGCCCACCATCCCGAGTCGCGCAAGTCCGGAGCTGGTCGCCGCGCTCGACTTTCAGCATGAAGACGAGACACTTTTGGCAGAACGAGTACGCGAGACGCCAGAGAGACGAGATAGGCGACTGGTTCGTGAAGGGAGATTTGCAGGTGCGCATTAACATGCATTCCAATTTCCCTAGTTTGGATCCAATATGGTTCTTTCCAGCTCGCCGTGTCACGAACGAAACATACCGCTGGGTATCGGACCCTCGCTTCCACCCTTCCGGATCCAAAGTCATTGCTACCAAATGGTATACGTCCAGTCGGAGCCTTGGTGCTGGAGAGAGCTGGGAGTACGCGCTATCGTCGGACGACTCTCATATTCCTGTGGAGTCGGGCACGCGTCGCGTTGGGCGAACGCTACCCCCTGGGTGGGACACTGCCTCTGACTACGGTGACCAGCAAGTTGGCCCTGAACAAGCTATATGGCATGGCCATGACACGCTTATTTACTCGAAGAATGTGGCGGACGAAGGAAATGGAGCATTTGAGTACAGTAAAGGTTCGTCAATGTCATTTACATATATTATCAATGAAGCTGAGATGCCTCTCTTTCAGACGTACACAAGGGCATATACGCCATCTTTTCCTACAACCTTACGACCAAAGCAACGAAAACGATCGTCAGCGCGTCTCCTGGTGGTGCGAGTCGCCCTGAATTGTCTCGAGATGGCAAGACGCTTGCTTTCATCAGGAGAGTTCGTGACAAGAGCGTGTTGGTGCTGAAGTGAGTCATTCCCTGTTCCATAGAGACTGAATGATAGTTGAACACACTTTTTGCCAGAGATCTTACGACCGGAACGATTAATTATGTATTTGACGGATTAACATACGACTTGACGACGGTGTCTGCCCCGATGGGTACCTACCCATCTTTCGCCTTTACACCCTCTTCGGCAGCGGAGGAAGCTGTAATTATATGGGGTGCCGGCCAGATCTGGTACATCCCTCTAGCAAAGAATGCTCGCGGTGAACGCGTCAAGCACCCTTCCAACCCTCCCCGAATCATTCCGTTCAAAGCAACAATCGAGAAACGCGTCAGCGAAACGTTGGTAGCTGATACCAATGATGGAAAGAAGGGGATCATAGAGGGTTTGGACTTGGTTGGGCTTGAGACGCAGACAACCACTCGTGTGCGAGCCATGAAGGAGCTGAAGGTCGACCAGCACGGGAAACGAGTCGTATTCCAAGCCGCTGGAGTATCCTATACCCACGAAACGGGCATTTCGGCGGCCCCTAAACCACGCAAGGTTCCTGTCCTGCAACCGGAGTTCCCATACTATTCACCCTCTTTCATTCCTGGGCTTGACGCACTCGTTATTCATGGACGATGGTCAGATGTATCGTTTTCTACCTTCGAGATTGCCGACCTCCAGGGTGATTGTGCTTATGAAGTGACGGGGTTGCCCATGGGTCGCTACTACTCCCCAGTTGTGTCTGCCCCCTCTGCATCGCGTCACTTGGCGTTCGTGAAGACCGGCGGCGGCATCCTTACAGGAAACATCGTCGCTACAGGCAATCCCGGTATATATGTCGCCGACATCAACGTGCCTCACTCCGAAGAATGTTCAGGTGGCGATATTGAAGTTACCCATACTCGGTTTATCACCGATAACTTGGAGCTAGACGAGGAAGAGGTGATCAAAGTGCGCTGGGTAACACCTGAAGAGCCTAAATCACTATTCCCTTCTTGGTCTTGGTCAAGTTCAACGACAAGCAAGGAGTTGCTGTTGGTGGAGCAGAGCTCACAGGTGTTCCTAATCGACGTCGCTCGAGGTCCCGACGAAACGGGAAAGTACAAACGTTGGACAATCGTTGAAGGCAGAATGTCTTCTGATATTGCCATCTCTGGTATCAACCACCACCCTACACCGCCTTGTTTCCCTCCATGGTTCCCGTGTAAAGGTGATTTGTGTCTTTCTGTCACGAAACCTTGTCTAAATCCTTACAGAACCAGACCAAGTGTACGTCGCACAGAGCGTGGCCTTCGTCGAGTTCTACCATGTGCATGTAGTCAATGGTCAAGAGCTCGGTGCGGAAGATAAGCTTTGGGCCAAACCTGGGAACTCTACATCCGGACTTGGGAGGTTAAGCTTGGATGGTGGGCATGACATCTCATTCAGTTCAGACGGAAAAACTTTGTTCTGGTTCTTGGGTATGACTGCCAAGCTGATCCCATGTCGACACGATGCTCACAATTCGACACGTACTATAGGTCCTTTCTTGCATTCTATACAACTCTCTCAAGTGGCAAAGTGCGCAAAGGCCATTGAATATGATTCCTCGACCTTCGGCATCGAATGCCTTCACCGTTACGTCCAATGGGAGGAGGTTCTCGTAGAACACACGACCGACATCGCTAGGCTCAAGAAGGACTCACGACAAGCCCTTTCAAAGAAGCTGGCCTCCGCCGTTCGCGTCCAAGAGCCTGATACCGCTTTCCAACAAAACGAAGTCTCGTTCAACGACGCTGATGTACTGATCATCTATAACGCGACTTTGTTGACGATGGAGAGTGGACATGCATCGTCCGATCTCATCCCCAATGGTGCAATCGTTTCCCGAGGCGGTGTCATTGAGAGCGCTGGTCTAATGCAAGACCTGGTTGTGCCAACTGGAGCCACGGTTGTCGATGCTCAAGGAGGTGCGGGTTGCTCTTCTACCAATCTTTGCATACCTCCTCACTGTCATATTTAGCATTCCTCATCCCTGGTTTCATCGACGTCCACGCTCATTGGGATGGTTTCAGCTCTCGATATCCAGCTACTTCGTGGGAGTTGGAGACATTCCTTGCGTATGGTGTTACCACCCTCCACAAGTCAGTCCGCCTCCCTTCTTTCTTTATGCATGACTTGACCTATTCTCTTTTCCAGCCCTAGCGCCGACAACGTAAACGGCTTTGTCGAACGATTCAGAGTTGAGAGCGGGCAGCTGATTGGACCCAGAATCTTCACAGTTGGAAATATCATCTACGGTGCTGGCGCCGCGGGATATCATCAAGACATCGCTGACACCGACGAAGCACATTCAGCCCTGATTAGAATCAAAGCGGAAGGTGGTTGGTCTAGTATCTCTTACAAGAACTACAATCTTCCGTCGAGGTCAGTATTTTGCCTCGTTACTGTCATCATATATGAATACTGAACAATCTGCGGCGGCAGGGCTTCGAGACAGCGACTCCTCCTTGAAGCGCGAAACTTGAGTATGCTCTGTGTACCCGAAGGAGGAATGAATCAAGATTGGGATCTGACCTATATCATTGATGGTGTGTTATGACTTCACGTTCACCTCAAAGGATTGTGTTAACGAAGCAACTACCATAGGCATGACTACCGTTGAACATAACCTTCCAGTACCTGTTCTCCATGATGACGTAATGAACCTCTTTGCTTTGAGTGGAACCGGTAATACTCCTACGCACATAGTCAACTACGGTGGAGCCCATGGCGAACAATTCGTTTGGGCTCACGTCGATGTCCCCAATGATCCAAAGTACGGACTGTTGATGTCTCGAAGTTGAACACGCGTTGACTGCCTTACTAGGTTGCGACAATTCACTCGTCACGACATTCTGGAACAGTTGACGGAGTCCACTTCTCGGCCTTTGCAATGTCAGTCTTTGTCCTCTGCTCCCAGTTCCCCGTCGCTGAAGATATTGTTGACTCCTAGCATACGCATTGTTCAACACGTCTGAGTCAGTAGCTAAGATGGTCCGAAGGGGTTTGCGCTCTCATATCGGTGCACATGGCGAACCTCCTCTTGGGCTCAACTACCACGCAGAGATGTCCTTCGCGAAGGCTGGTGGCCTGAGCAACTACGAGGTAAACTTCATAGCATATACTGACTGGTCTCCCGCTTATCATTGTTGGTGTCTCAGGTGCTACAAGCTGCCACTTCTTACGGTGCCGAAACACTTGGGCTGCATAAATCCATTGGCACTCTGACCCCTGGCAAGCTCGCAGATTTCTTAGTATTCCAACCTGGCGCAGATATTCTGCATGGGGACATTTCGCAGACTCAGCAACTGAAGTTCGTTGCACGAGGTGGACGCCTCTGGGAGGCATCAACAATGGAGGAAGTGTGGCCAGTGAAGGGTAGGAAACAAACGATTCCGCCTATCAATGCCGACTAAGCCAGAGCACGATCATATTGGACAAGTAATGTACCTAGCATCATGAATCTGTATATATAGCTATCGTTTTGATATAAGTCAAATACTTCGCGTGTATGAAGCCGAGGTACTTGTGTCAGTGAGGGAGACCACAACTTGGCTTCAACTACACCAGCCAACCACGATCGCGACGCACGGGCCACTCTCAAACTCTCTTTCTAAATGCCATGGTCTTTCCTGTCTGCCTGCGTCCCTCACCGCGTCACTCTCTCCATGATATCCATCTTGAACATACCAAAGCAGACAAATCCCCTCTCTTGAAGGCAATCCATCAGGCATTACGAGGAAATGGTGCTGCACCCATTGATGAAGTCCATCACTCGCGTTTCTGTGGTTTAGACGCGTCATCCGACTTCAAAGGCGAGGAATTTGAGTTATCATGGGACTCTAGGTTAGTCGTTCTGAGCAGCGGAGGCGTTGTGAAGAGAAAGTGGGATTTCACAGTTGAGCAGGAACCAGTCCAATATGCATGCATTGGCTGGTTGGATCGCAGCGGCAATCTTGCTCGAGGGGCACCAGCTTCTCCAAAAAGCTCTGGGACTCCACCTGGTGGTCAGGACGCGGGGAAGTTCCCCCAACACAATGGTTTTGAAAGACCAACATTTGGGCCATTTACCCGCCAACAAGTCAATCAAGGCCGTCCAGCAGACTCCGATCCTGGCTCATCGCCTCCAGAACTACGCGTCAAAGTCGTCTACGTCTTTCTACGTAGGACGGCCCACGTCATTCCGATATCACGCCCTAGTACGAAAAGCGACTCATTCAGCCACCTTCCCCCTACGATCTGGGATTCTCTCAACGATTCATTCACATTTTCTCTACCATTCATCGTTCGGGCCGCATTTCCCTTGCTCCCCCATGGTGTTCTTGTACAGCGTGTGCTAGAGCAGAGCGAGCTCGATGAAGCAAAAGAGTCAGGCGACGACGTTCTCCCAACCTTGTTTAGCATTACTCGGCCATTCAGCGAAATCGGTAGCGTGSKCMTCTMCTCSWCCTCTCCTCCTCCTCGTCTTCTTCTGTCCTCGCTGACTTGCTTTTCTCNTTTTTCAAATTGTCCCGCTTCGCCGACACCCTCAACCTACAACGTTTAACGACTAACGACTATTTTGACTTTCAACTTACTCAACTTGCACGTTCACGATAACGAACATTATTCTTATACTTTTATTTCCTCGCGACCATGGCGCGCTCTGGTCAACGACAACAACAACAGGCACCTTCTAGTTTCAACTTTCCATCTTCCGTTCCTCCGGTACCCCCAGTACCGCCCGAGGCACTTTCTATGAATCAGTCCTCCGGTTCATCTTCATCAGCCTCACGTCATCCTAATGCCAGCTCCGCTTCTTCACGACCAGACGAGCAGCAGCCACAACAACAACAAGCCTCCTCAGCTTCTCCGACTTCCCCGGTTTCTCAACAACCAAGACCCTCTTCCTCTTCACCTATATCACCTACCTCGAACGAGAATTCAAACGAACGACACTCCATATCCCCGTCAGCTCTCGGCCGCACCGACTCGGCCAGAGCTCATACTCGCACACCTTCCTCGGATTACCCTTCGTGGTTACCCAGGCGTCCATTGGCTCCTCCTCCGCCTGCGTCAACGACAACGACTCTAGCACACAGACGCACTCCCTTGCCCTTCCAAGATTCAGAATTCGGTGACGCCGAAGGTCCATATGGTGAAATTACAGACGCCGAAATGGAACCACGGCAAGGTATTTGCCTTCCCGCGCCCTCCATCACTTGTGTGCCTTTACTTATTTGTGTGTGAAGAACCAGATGAAATCGAACAGGTACAAAGGAACAAAGCTGGTGAAGGAGGAGAACCGATAAGTGAAACGGAATCGACGTTCGTTCAGAATCTCGTGGGACGGAAACCGACGCCTCGGTCGGTGAGGATTGTCTCTCTACCACACTCTCCTGCGTCGCCCCGTCAACTGTCCGCGCTTCAACCATCGCCTGTGATTCCTTCACGCCTGACAGCGGCCCAGTCAACCAACGCCGCCACGTCGGAAGGAGTACGCGTTCCATTTCACAAGAGAGCTTGGTCACGGGCAACCGGAGTATTCTCCTCTCGCAGAGGCGCGGCAAGACCAACTTTGCCCACCGAATTCGCGTCCCAACAGAAACCCAGACCAACTTCCATTTCGTCACAGCGGAGACGAACGGTCGTCACGACGGGAATACCACCAACGTTCAACCATCCACTACTCAATCTCAATTCTCTTGCTGGAAATGCGTCAAACGTCGCTGACCAGCATTGGTATCTGCGTGTGCTGTATAGGCTATGGCCCTTGCTTGTGTTGGCGCACATTCCTTTGCAGGTGTGGTTAGATTACACGGCACTTTGGTGTTTGATCAGGTCTGTGTCTCCTTGAATTGGTTATTGTAACGTCTGCTCAATGTTGCGCGAAACTGCAGCGTTGCTCGGAATCCTTCCCCTTCCTTCGGATCCTTCCCCTCTGTTTCAACAGGGGATTCGTCTCGGTCTTGGTCTTTGGCAACTGCTGCATATTTCGGGTGCTCGGTCGCATGGCTGGGAGGCGTGGTGGTCATGTATGAGATTGTCTATGGCTTTGTTCGCAGATGGAGAATTAGTGAGTGTCCTTTACTATCTCTCAAGGAATACTCATCAAGGCATACCATAACATAGAACGTCCCTTGGTGCTCCCAATTTACTTCTCTTCAGCAGCGTTCAATTATGCGAGCATGACCTCGTTTGGAGTCTTTTGCTTTTTGATGAAGATTCGTTGGGGAACTGTCTTGCCTGCCACTACCTCCGTCGCGGAACCAACGCCAACTTTGAATGTGGAAACAGGAACACAATCTTCGAGACATCCGAATGACCCTTCAGATCCAACCACTGTGGTACCGGATAATGAGAACGAAAAACAGCCTACCTCGCTTCCTATGCCGCCTACACCGAACGTCATGATCACCCCGGACCAGGACGACATCAAGGATCAACCGCAGGAACACGGTGGTTGGAAGCAATGGATTGCAGAGTCGTGTTGGTTTTACTCGCAGAACCTACCCACTGTCGTGTTTTTGCTGCCTAGAGCTGGTTTGGTTATGGCTCTATTGTTCACTTTCTCTTCCGCAACGGTGCCACTATCGGTGAGTACTTTGAACACACTGCGTACGGCGGTGGAGATGCTAATGGGAGATTTAGGGAACTTCGTCGAACCCCGCCACTGGAAGAGACCCGACGTATTTTCGTGTCGAGGATGGATCTCTCACCGCGTATGCGAGGGGTGTGTTGATCGCGAATGCTGCATGGGCCGGTTGGAGGATTTTACTTGTTCTCATCAGTTGGTGCGTTGTGCAACCTTCACTATCTTTTCGCATTCATCTCACACCTGATTTCCAGGTTCGGCCTATGGGTTCTCAGCGGTCATCTCTGTGGCGGGATTTGTGGTCCGAGGTATCGTTGGGAGGAAGACGAATATGGTTATGGCGGCGAGGGCGAAGATGAACCCCAATACCTACGCGAGAAGAGTGGCTATCAATACGCTTCATACGCGATGCCTGCTCCTCAGATGGTCCTCCCTTACACGCGAAGGTCGTACCCAATGCCACAGACCCCAACACCTGGATCCCTTCAAGTNCCCACCCACACCTGGCGTACCCCGCACACACTTCGTCGGTAACCCCGAGAAATCAGCCTTCCTCCATCCCTCAGACGCCTACGGGTACGATTCCGAGAGGAGAAAGAGAGAAGAGCGAGGACCGGGCTTACCATGGCAATGGAAGGAAGTGACGAAGATGAGGATCCGAGAGGTTTGGGATGGGTGTCTTGTTTTGCGGGTTAACACTCGACCGACTTCTGGCATTCGTGGGGAGAGGAGGAGGGAGAGTGCGAGAGAGGAAGAAGAGCGGATTGGGTTTGAGGGTATTGATAAGGTTTTGGCTGCTGTTGGGTTGCCTGGACCTGGTTCGCCGTCGCAGCCTGCGAGGCGGGGTGTATTGAGGGACGATTTGTTTTCGACGCCTGAGCTGGCTACGAAGGATCTTCCACCTGTCTCTCCCATCGCTATTGGTGAGCAATCACCTCGAACACCAAAGAAGCCTGCGACACCTACCACGGGTGAATCAGTCCCGGGAAGTCGAGGTAGCTCGAAGAGGAGACGGCGAGAGGAGAAGGGGAGAGAGAAAGGAAAGAAGAGAGAGCTACAAGTCTCTCCTTATCCATTCGCAGGTCGAGGCGCTCATATATCCTCTGAAGATGAGCCCGTACCATTCCCCCCATCACCTGGACCGTATCAAGTGACCTCTGAAGAAGAAGAAGAAAAGGAAGACTCGCCTTCTAGTCCTTCTAAGGGCGCAACCACGACTACGACGAGCTCGGGGTCGGTCGCACGCAAAACAGCATCTTCTTCCTCCGCGTCGGCTTCAGCTGCTTCAGGTCGTAGGCAGACGTTGTCGTCCGACTTGGATCGCAGCATGTCTTCGTTAGGCCAACCCGTCTCGTCCAGATATCCCTTCTCTTTCCGCCGACCACCAACCGGACAACCACACCATTCACATTCCGAATCACAATCCACGGGACCAAGTGGGAATGGATATTCATACATGACGGCTTCTAGTCGAAATCGCGAGTCTACTGGTTCTTCTGGAAGACCGCGATATAGCTTAAGCGATGCGAGTGTGAGCCCGAGCATGAGTACAAGTCTTGGAAGCCCATTGGGTAGTCCTGGGAGCCCTGGTAGCCCTGGATCGATGCCCATGCCTAGGAGACATCCTGGGGCTGGAGCGAATCGTGGTCGAGGACGAGGCAGAGCGGGGAGTGTACCCTCGACGGTTGGTGGCGGACAAGTTGTGAGCTATTATAGTTCTGCGCCTGGATCGCCTGTTAGTCCGGATATGGAAAATCCTCCTCCTTCACCCA
>JAPEVF010001023.1:0-15251 GCA_029747585.1 Pleurotus djamor | reverse complement strand
AAAGATGAGACAAAGGTAGTAAAGAGGGAAAGCAGACGGATTCATACCATTCAAGGCGCCAAAACATGAGAACGCAACCATGAAGGCAAATATGATGCCTCCTACTGGACCAAGTAGTTTACGTCCGAAGTCCATCGCCACGGTATTGCTCAAGCCAACAGTTTCCTTTGGAAAGTCAGACACGGAACGAAAACGAGGAGATGCGTGTACCTTGTCCAGAACAACAAAGTACGAGATATTGGCCAACAAGAAGAGAAGCTTCGCAGTGTCAGCCTCTGGAGGAGGATATTGGACAGGTTAGCTCACTGTCACAATGGCCATGCTAGAATGGATGGTCCGTGGAATATTCTTCTCAGGATTCTTAACTTCCCCTCCCACGTAATTGGCTTGGTCCCAGCCATCGAAGGCCCATAATCCAGAGTAGAGTGCGAGTGAATACGCAGAAGGGCTTTTGTTAGTGCCTGCAAAGAGGGGCGTCGTCAACGATGTTGAGGCGCGCCCTCGTGCCAGCTGCACTATCCCCAGCACCGTGATCAGTATCTAGTGAAGGGAAGGACATGAGCAACGTATCAAGAAGTGATCCAGGAATGGGACAAACCAAAGCAAGAACCTAGCAAGATGCAAAGTTAGCGGAGTAGAACGACAAGTAATAGGAAGAAGAACGTGCCTTCACCGTAGTAAATACAACTGCAGCACGGGAACCAAGCTTACGCGCGGCGACACAAAGTATGGTTACAATGAGGACTGCGCCAATTGCAGTCAATTTGATTGACCATTGAGGGAGGTCATCTGGCGATGCGTCGGATCGAGTGGTGTGCCAGAAGACACGGTTAAGGTATTCGGAGAAAATGAGGCTAATGACGGCGTTCCCCCCTTTGGTTGTATTCTGCTGAGTGAGTTGGGTCGGATATGGGGAGCGACTAACCAGGTTTGAGGGCGATAATGGCTGTCCATGCAAAGAGGTATGACACCAAAGGGCCATACGAGTAAGCCAGGTATGCTTGTGCACCGCCGTTTAGAGGAATGGCGGAACCGAGTTCTGCAAAACTGCTAGCACCGGTCCAAGCTAACAAGCCAGATACGAGCCAAACCGCGAGACTGGCACCCACACTCTGTGTATTGGCTACAACGACGCCAGGCGAAGAGCTGACACTTCTTTCAGAGAGAGGTAAGGCAGGGGGGACAGAAGTACGTACAATATCCCCGAACCGATCTAGGAATATGGGAAACTTGTTGGATGACAACTTGAATGGTATCCCATGTGCTTACCTGAAGCCCAACAACTAGTGCAATCCCTGGGTTGCCATCCAGTGAGTCTCGAGTCGCATATGATCCGGGGGATACGAACCGTTAATTAATCCGATGTTCTTCTCGTTACTCTCGACATGCGTTGCATCCGGTTCACTCAGACTAGAGGTTAATGGTAATAGGTCCTGCTCAAAGTCGAAGCCAGATATTGAGTATGAACGCCCACTGTATAGTAAGGAGTTGGTAAGTCAGAGTTACTCAAGGAGACCAGGTAAGTCGACGCGCCGTTGGAATCGTGTTGGAGTGGTTAAAGGTCCCTCTGCTATTTCAAGAGCCCTAAGGGAGTCCTCTGAGCCGCGGGATTGACGAGGGGTATGGGGAGGCGAGTCATTCAAGTCGTCGTGTGCATGAGAGGGTGACATAAGAGGGGNTATATGAAGCATTCCGTGACATGGAGAGGTGGAAGTTGGCAATGGATGCAAAAGTAATTGTCACCGAAAACGATATGCGCGTTGGCGCCGAGATGCATTTGAGCGCTAAACCTCCTCAATACGGTTCAAGCTTCCAAAATTATTCCTCGCCTTTTTCTGCGGATTATCGCGCCTTTGGGCCCTCGCTCTGCTTCGAGCAGCTTCGTGCGCTTTCTGCATTCTTCGAGTCTGAAAAGAATGGCAGAACAGAGCTCAATAGTCGTTCCACCTGGCTTCAAGTTGCACACGGAAAATCATACTCATATCCTTCTTCCGGATTCCAATGAAGCGTTTTTAAATCCAGTTCAAGAATTCAATCGGGACCTCAGTATTGCCTGTATACGCGTATGGAGCGAGGAACTGGATAAGACGAAGGAAGCCCGGTGGCGGGAATCGCAAACGCGCAAACAAAAAGCGTCGGCCAAGAAACTACGCAGTGAGCCAACTCCCTTGTAACAGATGCGTTCGGGGCCATATTCAGGGCCTAGCACCAACTATCTGACGATGCAAACCTAGCCGAGCCACCCCCTGCAGAGTCTAGCGCTGAAGCAACAGATACACCACCCCAGAAAGAAGTATATTGTTCTCTCTTCAAGCATCTATTATTCTCTAATACATCTCCAGCTCGCCTATACGCCCTACAAATTCACCCTTCTGGAAGCACTCTCAGCTACTGGCCTACGTTCCATAAGATATGCCCATGAAATCCCCCTTCTCAGGTCAGTTCACGGTTTCACCGTACTTCTGATATGACCGACAAAGCAAACGTCAGATATGTTATTGCTAACGATCTATCTCCCTCCGCGGTTGAGGCCATCAAGAGGAATGTTGACCTGAATGGCTTAGGAGAACATATAGACGAGGCTACCTCTCAGACCGAACCAGGGAAGGTCCGTATCAACGAAGGTGACGCATGGTGAGCACCTTGAGCGGGTTTCTTGAGTAAAACTGATCCATGTATTGGAAAGTGCACTGATGTATAACCATCGCGCCGACAAGTCCCGAGTCGACGTCGTTGATCTTGATCCATACGGAACAGCGGCACCATTCATAGACGCAGCCGTGCAATGCATAAATGATAATGGTATGGGTATCTGAAGCCTCTGAGTGAGATAGGCGAATGACTTCTTTAAACGCAGGGCTACTATGCATCACTTGTACTGACCTAGCCGTTCTTGCAACCACCAACTATCCGGAGAAATGGTACGCCAAAAGTTTTGATATGCCACTATTTTATACCGACGCGTAACAAACCATTGAACATGATACCGGTCGCAACAACAACTTTTGTCTGCCTCTTCTTTAGCGCATAAGGATCGATCAAAGTGATCGTCGGTCGAGGCCAGGCCTGAGGCGCCCGTCCCCAAGCCCTTGTTTGAACTGACGCCCGTTTTGTCTGTTGAACAATATTCTTCTTCGTTTACTCTTCGCATTGGAAACTAGCTTGTGTGAGCATCCAGGCTTTGTAAATTTCATAAGAAACTGCTACTCACAATGCCCATTCTCAAAGACGCGATTCCCCTATTGACCGACCGGTGCCCGAGGTGGTACAACCATCTAGCGGATTAAGGTTGGCAAGGTGGGACGCGGCGGGCGTGTTGTCGGTACACGGTAAATGATGAGGGACGGGTTCCAGCGTTGGGTCAGGAAGTCCAGCATCCTTCAGCTTCGACGGCCATTCAAGATACTAGTGACACGGTACCAAAGATCAGAGTTGGCGACTCGAGAAGACAACCGGTGGGTAGTTTTTGTTCAAAATCATGTTCAATTCCCATTTATTTCATATGGGTACACAAGAACAAGATCCCCGACTGTCGTCCATGACTTGAGCCTTGGAAGGTGAGAGCCAACCGTGGTCGTACGGCCCGCCGAGTCACTAATTCCAGCAATCCATAGGACCGTGATTGACCGGCTTCAGTGCATCGGTAACTGTTTCGCGCCAACGACTGGGCTCGGGAGTGAAGAATCCTTTGGTGGTCGAGGCTGGAATTTCGGGGCCATGAGCGTCAAACACAACGCGAGTAGAACGGCGGCCACGGCGGCCACAGTCGAACAGCATGGTGGCATTACAAAGCACAGGGGCCCCCTGAATCTTCCCTGCTCTGCTTTTCAAAGTGGTCAACGAGTCACTCTAACCCTGGGCCTTCTTCTTCTGGAGATACAGTCCACGCACCGCCGCTCAATCTGCAGGAAGCGGGTACTTCAACGTCTTGACAGGACGAGCCGCTGGCGGTGACAGGTTTCCTCCGTTTCCGCACTTTTCTGGTATGACTCTGGTCGCTTAGGGGCTCCCTATCGCCCTATAAGTAATCGGCCTTTCGCTTCAGTGGTTCCCTCGCCTTTTGTGCACCCCCTTCCACGACGATCCTATTGGGTCGTCCTGAGGGATCAGTTAAACCGTCCCAAGGCATTTTAAAAGGCAGCACAGGTAATTATCTCTCTTCCATGGGCTTCTGCATCGTGCTGATCGTCCTCCTCGTTAGTGCTCATGGCTTCTTGCACTGTGTGACGCCTTACTCCTAAGGGAGCAAAGGTCTAGAGAAGTTGCTACCGTCGGGTGGATCCATCGAGGGCTGGGTCTATCGCATTCGGTTGCTGGATTTCTTACGGTCGGTTACAGTCCCGCGCCATGGTCTCATAGAAGAGTCAGTTCAACACAAACAGTAAGCATCCACACTCATCCATTTTGCTTTCGAGACCGACTTTTCCTCAGTCTATACCCAAATTTTCTGGTTTCAGAGAAGCTGGCACCGTCGGGTGGACTCATCGAGGGCTGAGTCTGTCGCATTCGGTCGCTGGTTTCAGTTACGGTTACGCGTCATCGTCTCAGTCAGTTTCGCCTACCCTCCCAAAAGTTCAACCCAAACAGTAAGTCCCTATCTCATCTAAGTATCTCAACCTGCACGCTGACCTTCATCTCCAGATCTTTCTATGCCCATCATCGTGTTTTCAACTTCGCGCAAGTCGGACGACGCCGAAGGAGTCGCAAAAAGGGGGAGGGTGCTCTGGTGAGAGGGACCTTGTGGCTGGCCAGCACAAGGATCCTCCACCATCACTCTCGTCCAGGCTCGCTTCAAGGTCGCCACTTCGCACCCACGCTCGTTAACCTCAGTTTCTGTTTTGCTTGATGATGAAGGAGAGTAGCAGGATAGTTTTCTGTTGCTGGACAACGCCTCTGGTCCACCCATGTTACTTCATCGATAGCGCGCCGCTCTTTGCTTGGAATATCATTTTCTGCGAGAACCGAGAATGAGTCCCACTGCCCCTATGACATCTCCTGGTCGTGAATTCTGTCGCCTATCATTGCATCGCAATCATTCCAGTGGTTCCCCGAATGTTTTCGCCGATTTTCTCTCGCACTTGTGGGCCGTTTATCTAACGCCGCTTCATGTGTGCGATGCTGAAATGCGGCGTATGGCAGGGAACAACAGGGCCGTGGTATTGTCCCTTTTTGGACAGGATTTCGGTCTTCACGTCGGAGAATATCAAATAAGATTTTTCCGGGCCCTAGAACCTTCTCTTTGTTCGTTTTCTTTTTTCCCTTGTCGTCGTTGTTTTCGTCGTCGTCGTCCGCAACAACGAAGGAGAGCCGGAGAATCTCCTTCACGCTCGTTAAGCCCATTCCTGTCGTTTGTGCAGTTACGTTACGCTGTTTTGCAGTTTTGACGTGCGGTGACACCCTGTGAGTGTTGTGGCTTGCTTTCAAGCCCTTGATCATTTCTTGTGTCCATGAAACGGTGAAATTGATAGCGATGCACTGGATTTTCAACAGCGACCTCGATACTTCAAGTACCACGTTTTCGAAGGGACGTTCCACAGGCACTAGAAGCTCTTTATTAGATAGCAAGCAGAACTCGAGGCTCGAGGCTCGGGCTCCACTTCCCGTCACAAATCCCAGCTGAACCACCACCAATCCAGCTCTTTTTTGCGCCATGCCACCACCTTCGAGGCTGTCGTCTTCGTCCTTCTTCGACGCTTCAGGCGACGAGTTCATGCCTGAACCCAAACTTCCGATTCACCACCACTTCAACCACGATGACGACGAACTTTACCATTTGCCTTTGTACTCGCCAGCTTCTTCCGACGATGCGTTCTCTGTAAGCTCTACCCCTCCTTCGAGCCCCCCATACTCCCCCACTCCGAGCTTCGGTAACTCTCAAGCTCGGGATCATCGTCATCGATGGTCGACGCTAGCCAAACTTCGGAATTCCGTGTCGGTCAAGCTAGCCCGATCGTCCATTCTCCCGCCGCGCAGGATGTATCCAATAGTGGTGTTCATGGCCGTGATGATGTTTTTGTCGTTCTATGGGACGTTAGTCGGGCTGAGGTTGCCGATGGGCGTGTCACGGACCGGCGGGATGATGGGGGCGACGCAGAAAGCAGGCGAGTCGGTGCTTTCTTCGAAACGGCCTGGCCATGGACGAAAGGGACGTCCAATGTCGAAGATCAATCCACCCTTACACTTTACACCTTCCCTCGAACTTGCCGCGATCACGTCTTTCCTGACCTCCCTCCACGACACACACACTAACATCCTCCCCTCCTCCGTCGACCCTTCAAAACCCATCGATCCCGAACTCGTTTTAGGTTTCGATATTAAGCGAAATCCGAATGCCCAGCAGGAACTTCGGCAGCTGCAAGAGGAAGTCTGGAGTGTCAGCCCTGTCGTTCTTTATGGTCGGAGGTATTCACCTCTTACGAGAGCAGTGAAGGCATTGTTGGACGAAATGTGGCTGACCCCCAAGCCGATATACATCGACGTGGATGTTCGGAATGATGCTGAGGTTCTCGAGCCGATGTTGAAGAGAATCACGGGGGAGATGGGCCTTCCTATGCTTTTGATCGGTGGTGAGGTTTTCAAACCTCCCATCGTTGAAGATGGAGGAGAAGCCAGCAAGAAGCCAATCTTCGATCCGTTGACGAACGGCAATTCAAATCAGATGTACGATACCTCTCTGCTGGAACACATCAAGGCCACGGACAAGAGTGGAGAGCTAGGCACCCTGTTCGATGTTGCTGGTGTCACGGTTGGGAAGCGCTTGTCAACTTCATGACGTTGTCCATTGCCTTGTTGTTTTGGCTGCTTCCTCGAAGCACGCGTATGTTCATATGTTCTTGTTGTCCCCCTCTAGCTCTCGGACTTGTTTTGCTACTTTTCTTGTGGATTATAACATCGAAGCACTCCTTACAAATGGTACATGTATATCCAATATTGTCGTACATATATACTTATGGCCACGTCTAGCACGCGTTGAGCTACCTTGTAGAACTCCTGCACCTGATTGGATGGACATCTTGACGTTTTAACTTTATGATGCTGCTGAACTGAGATGTAAATTTTCGAAGCCTCAGTACTCAGTGCTTCCTACTCCTGCGTTATATTTGTGTACGGTCCGTCGATACCGAGACTTGGCCTTGACATTGGCGTTCCTCCTGCAAACCATAAAGTCAAGACCAGGAGGTTTAGGTGCGACAACAAAGCAAGCAAACAGAATGAACGCGCCGAGCGACTGTGGCTCCGAAAAGCCAAGAACCAAACAATCCAACAATCAATCCACCATCAATTGCAGCAAGTCTTTCTTTTCACGCCTCCACCTTCTCCTCGTCGTCCTTGCCTGGCCCAAAAATCGTAGTCTCTCCTCGAAGCACACATGACTGAGCTCATCGAGGACTTCATTGCGGAACTGACGCACCCGTTAGAAAAGAGACTCAAACTAGAAACACCGCATCCAAGCCCCAAGGGATGATCGATCAAAATTACGCCAAGTATGTTACATATCCGCCCACGCCAGTAACCAGCTATATATTTTGGGAACTCTCTGCGTTTCCTCTCTCCCTCGCCCCATGTTGTGTTAGAAAGCGAAACTGCCCATTCACGTTTAACGACCAACCGGAACCTTTGACGACTGTATAAACTCCTAAAGCGACCGCGGAAGCATTTCAAGTGTCCTCGAAACGATGGGCGAATTCTCGAGCAGGGCCATTGAGCTCGCGCACATACTGGTTGGGCGGGCGGCCTCGGACCAGGTATGTTGGTTTTCTTGCGTATTACTTGGGAATAATGGCGTTGATGATACTGGTGCTCTAGGGAGGTGTCTTATCTGGGGACAACCCAAGTCATTACAATGAACACAATCCAATACGCCTATGGATCATCCAAGTTGGTGAGTTTGACTCTTTTCGAGTTTATCGCCCACTTTCTCATGACGGACACGCCTCGACACAGTTATCATCATCTCAATGTCCCAAATCCTCGCCCTCTTCCTGGGTAAGCTACGCCAACCACGCGTCATCTCAGAAGTCATCGGCGGCGTCTTACTAGGCCCAACCGTCATGGGCAGAATCCCCCACTTCCACGACCGCATTTTCCCCGATGCTGGTATGCCCTTGCTCTCGCTGACAGCTACAATTGGTCTCGTTCTCTTCCTCTTCCTCGTTGGGTTGGAAATCGACACGAAGGTGATGAAACGCAACATCAAGGCTTCTTCGGTGGTTTCAATCGCCGGGCTCGTCGTTCCCCTCGGTTTAGGCGCTGCACTGGGCGTTGGGATATATCGAGAATTCGTTGATCAGTCCGTCAATATGGGGTATTTCGTCCTATTCGTCGCCGTGGCTGTCGGCATCACAGCGTTTCCGGTTTTATGTCGTATCCTTACGGAACTCAAGCTGTTGGATACTTCGGTCGGTATCATCGTCTTGTCGGCTGGTGTGGGGAATGATGTTATTGGTTGGGTGTTGCTTGCGCTTGCTGTGGCGTTGGTCAATGCGTCGACTGGCCTTACGGCACTATGGGTCCTCCTCTGTTGCGCGGGCTTCGTCATTGTGCTCTTGTACCCAGGCAGATGGGCGTATGTCTGGCTAGCCCGTCGCACGGGTTCCCTGGAACAAGGCACGCCAACACCATTCTTGATGACCATCACCATCTTCGTCGTATTCGGCTCTGCCTTCTTCACCGACATTATCGGCGTTCACGCTATCTTTGGCGGCTTCCTTGCTGGGTTAATCATCCCTCATGATAACGGCTTTGCTATCTCTTTGGTTGAGAAACTGGAAGATTTGGTTTCGATTCTGTTCTTGCCAATCGTGAGTCTTTCTTCCTTCGCATTGAGTGTATTTCCCCGTTGTTGATCTCCCTTCGCTAGTATTTCACGTTGTCTGGTCTGCAAACGAATCTCGGGCTATTGGATACGGGCAGAATATGGGGATATACGATCATTATCTGCCTCGTTGCTTTCGCGTCGAAGTTCCTCGCCTGCGCTGGGTCAGCCAAGGCGTTTGGTTTTAACTGGAGGGAGTCAGCCGCCATTGGCTCCCTTATGTCCTGCAAAGGGTGAGCGCTTTCCCTCTTCTATCCCCTGCTCAATATTGATCTAGTCCTTAGTCTCGTAGAACTAATTGTCCTGAACATTGGTCTTCAAGCAAATATCCTCAACCCGACGACCTTCTCTATGTTCGTCGTACACGCCTTGGTGTTGACGTTCATGACAACCCCACTCGTCCTTCTATTCTACCCCGAACGCGTCCGAGTACACGAACACGCCATTGCGAAAAGTGGACACACCCATCAGCACGATGACGGTGAATCCGCCGGGAAGCGTCACCTCCCTTCAGAATACTCCCACAAATCACGTTTCACCGTCGTTTTGGAACGGCTGGAGCAGCTTCCTATCGTCATCACTCTGTCGCAGATGTTGCAAGTTCCAGGGATCAGAGGATCTATCGGGTCCTTTGATGATGTTCAAACGAAGTTCAGTAAAGCTGATGAAGCTGGTGTTGACGAACTCCCTTCAGCATCGCCATCTCCCCCAGTGACACCTATCACTATCAACACCCTCCGCTTAGTCGAATTGACGGATCGTACATCTGCTGTGCTCAAATCACAAGCGGCTGAAACCCTCCTCAGGAGAGATCCCATCCTCGCAGTCTTCAAGACTTTCGGACGTCTGAACCGCTTGATCGTTTCAGCTGCGCTTACTGTCGTCAGTTATGATCAGTTCTCCACTGCGATCTCCGACCATGTCATTGAGAACGAGTCGGATATGGTTATCATACCATGGTGTAATACCACGGGTACGCCCGAACAAGTGGTGGAAGACGAGAAGAAAGCTACAGCGGCGACGAGTACTACTACATCGCTTCCAGATAACTCGGTGGCGTTCGACCAGACAAACTCTGTGGTGTACTCTGAATTCGTGAGGAAGGTCTTTTTGACCTCGCCTTCGGATGTTGGTGTTTTCGTTGATAGAGGGTTGGGTCCTGGCGCATTCCAAGTGGGAGATCCGGTGCAACAACAGCATATTCTGCTACCGTTCTTTGGTGGACCGGATGATCGACTAGCTCTTTCCCTCGTTGTCCAACTTTGCGCCAATACTGGCGTGAAAGCTACCGTCGTTTGGATACGCAAGGTCGAGGAGATCGAAGAGAGGCCAACTAGGTCTGAAATCTCGCATGATTTGAAACCTGCCTTGATTCATAACGTACGTGAAATTCACTCGTGTTGCTCAGTATACTCGTTGCTGATGTTCGCTTGGGTTCTAGACTGTTGCCGCAGATACTGTCTACGGTCCACAAAATACTCAGACGCGCATACAATCGGACACTGCGGACAACGTTATTTGGGATCGCTATACCGGTTCTTCGACTACACACCCTCCGCATATTGCGGCAGCCGTCTCGAGAATTACTTTCAAAGAAGAGCAAACCTCGATGCCGCTTCTATCTGTCATCAACTTCGTGTCGTCGAACTCCTCGTCGTCTTCGTCTAGCACTTTGGTTGTCCTCGGACGATCGAGAAGAATGGCAACTGAGTCACATCAAGTCGAGATGGCCCAATTGATCCAAGAAAGAGGTAGGTCGATTGGTTCGGCTCTTCCGAGATGCCTTGGAGATGCTGGTGCTGTTCTGGTGGCCTGTGGTGTTTTGGCGGATTTGTTCGTCGTTCAGGCTGCGCTGTAATGTCTAATGTTCTTATGACTATGATGTTTTGTGTTCGTATATTTGATGTACTTAATCGTTTTGGGTCATGGTACTTTGTAATGACTTCGGTGCTTACTAGCTTGTGTATATATTTCTATGATTCAGAATGGTTTCCGTAGCTGTCTGAGGACTTTGAGCGTTGATGTGCTCACGCGCTGAGCCTATAGGAGTAAAAATGGAATAGTATTCCAAGCAAAGAGCGGCGCGCTATCAATGAAGTATCCTAACATGGGTGAACCGGAGGCGTTGTCCAGCAACAGAAAACTATCCTTCCTATAACTCGGGCCCATGTTACTCTCCTCCATCATCAAGCAAAACACAAACTGAGGTTAACGAGCGTGGGTGCGAAATGGCGACCTTGAAGCGAGCCTGGACGAGAGTGATGGTGGAGGATCCTTGTGCTGGCCAGCCACAAGGTCCCTCTCACCAGAGCACCCTCCCCCTTTTTGTGACTCCTTCGGTGTCATCCGACTTGCGCGAAGTTGAAGACACGGATGATGGGTATAGAGATGCCTGGAGATAAAGGTCAGCTTGAAGGTCGAGAGAGATGAAATAGGGAACTTACTGTTTGGGTTGAACTCGAAGTATTGTAGACGAATCTGACTGAAACCTTGACGCGTAACCGAAACTAGCGACCGAATGCGATAGACTCAGCCCTCGATGAGTCCACACGACGGTAGCAGCTTCTCTGGACCTTTGTTCCCTTAGGAGCAAGGCGTCACACAGTGCAAGAAGCCATGAGCACTAATGAGGAGGACAATCAGCACGATGCAGAAGCCCATGGAAGAGAGATAATTACCTGTGCTGCCTTTTAAAATGCCTTGGGACGGTTTAACTGATCCCTCAGGACGACCCAATAGGATCGTCGTGGAAGGGGGTGCACAAAAGGCGAGGGAACCACTGAAGCGAAAGGCCGATTACTTATAGGGCGATAGGGAGCCCCTAAGCGACCAGAGTCATACCAGAAAAGTGCGGAAACGGAGGAAACCTGTCACCGCCAGCGGCTCGTCCTGTCAAGACGTTGAAGTACCCGCTTCCTGCAGATTGAGCGGCGGTGCGTGGACTGTATCTCCAGAAGAAGAAGGCCCAGGGTTAGAGTGACTCGTTGNACCWCTGGAGGACTTTGGGATCAGATCCAGTGGGTTTCATGAACTGGACAGCTCCAAGAGCCTTGCGAAAAAGCTCTAAGACTTTCATGAGCAAGCGCACGATGGGAGAATGGTTTTTGTCTGAGTATCGCGAGGGGAGAGGACAAATGGCGTCGCGGATCAGCCTGCATATTTCGGAAGGTGCCGAACTTGTGATCCAAACTTGGACGTAGGCTGTGTGAAAGGTGGATTCGCGTGAATGACTAGACGACCGGGCTGCATTCTCCGCCATGCTTGATATTTTGGCGATCATCACCTCGACCTTGACAAGGACTTCGCTCAAATGTAGGGTCACTTTGGCAAGACTGAGTGACTGATGAGTGAGCAAGTCGGACGGCGCTGGAAGTGGATTGTAGAACACATCATCTTTGCGTGGCCGGGCACGAGGAGGCCATGGGCGGGAGCGACGATTGAGGCGCAAAGCGTACAGCATGGTGACTGTTACAACACGAAAGGATAGCGATGGGATGAATTGGATGGGCGGGCAGAGCAGGTAGAGAGGGAGGGAGGGAGGTCCTTCAAGCGGCTCGCTAAGGCGTTAGAGAAACCAGGCAAGACAAAGGCAAGACGTGCAGGATACACTCACGTGCCTAGGCTGTACTGTTCTCTACAGCATCCGGGACTTCAACGATATCAGATATCGTACGAAGGCCATGGGAATCGTCTTTCCTTGAGGCGTGAGATGCTGTGAGATGTCTTTCAAGGCAGTAACCGAGTCGGGCCGTTGACCCTGCTATTGTTTTTTNGTTGACGATGAAGTACCGAGCCGGAGCTTGGTCAGTCTCTGGGAGATGGGGGACTACGCGGGAGGCTACAAGGACGCCGTGAGGGTGAAGGTTCAAACGTTCAACGTCAACGATTAGCCTTTCAATAATTCAATTTCAGATTGAGTTTTGTCTGCGGCATCGAGCATTTATGCATCGTTCACGCATCCTTGACATCCATATTCGCTTTCTCAGTATTTTGTCTCGTTCAGCCCATCGTTGCTACACACATTGTGATACAAGCAGGGGACCAACTCTACTTAGTTTCATACATTTTGAATTGTTCTTACGCGCCCCTCAATACCTGTTACTTACTCTACAATCACGCGAGAGTTCCTCTGCATACACCAGCTCTCGCATAGACATGGACGTAACCACACCACTCTCTTATTCTTTTAGATGTAGCCCAGATGCCTGTAATTCTGTAAGGTAAATTCAAGTGGAATCCAAAATGTTGGATGATTTCAGCCGTTCGTGCCAACCCATGCCTACGTTGACTTGAACCAATCCAGGACAACCTCATACCCCACCCTAGTCGCCTCAACACCCTCCAGCGGATGTCCCTCCCCTTCAAACCAAAGCATCTCAACCTTCTTCCCTCTCCCCTTCAACGCATGATAATACCCAACTCCCTGCGTCGGCGCGACTCTCAAATCACTTCCCCCTATTAACAACAACACCTTGGTTTTGACCGCATCAACATACGCAATTGGCGACGCTTTGAAGAGGGTTTCGTATACTTCTGGCGTGATGAGAGATTGTGGGGTGTAAGGGAGGCCGAATTCGGAGTAATACCAGTCGGGTATGTCAGAGGTAGATAGTTCGCCGACGGAGATGACAGGGTTTCGAAGCGCTGCAGCGGTGAAGATGTCGGGGTATTGACCAATTACTATGTTGCAGGATTAGACGTAATCGTTCGAATAGAGTAGATACTGGGCACTCACGATGTCCTATCAAGAAACCACCGTGGCTTCCTCCCGAGATAAATTGTTTACTCTCTCCCATTGTCGCAACTCCTGATTTCACAAGGTGGTTTACGGACGCGATGCAGTCCTCGACGTCCAGGGAACCACACTTCCCCAGCAGCGCGGTAACGTGTTTCTCGCCAAACCCGAGCGAGCCGGTGTAATTCGGTAGTGAGAGGGTAACTAGAAATGAAATCAATCATATTTCAGTGCGAACGAACGAGTTTAAGTTGGAAGGACTGGAAGATCAAGGGAAAGGGGAACAACTTACAGCCCTCAAGAGCCAGAGCGACTGTTCCAGCATTGAAAGCCGTGGTCGTGGTACTGTGGGGACCACCATGAGGTATTGTAATAAGAGGCGGTATGTGGCTTGGGTCGGTTGTCTTTGGCTTGTAAACGATGGTTTCCGTAGGGAACCGTCCAGGAATCGGCTCAACTGTCACAGTGACATCGTAAAGCACACCCAGGACTGTAAGACAAAAATTGGGGACGATGAGTAGAGGAAGTAAGCAGCGAAAAGACGAAGAAAGACAGAGAACTCACGGTCATCATCGAAAGTCGGACTATCCAAGATGCGGAGAGATGGAACGGCACGCAGGCTCTTGTGGTCAAGCTTGAGAAGTATAATTTCATGTGGTTTCGTGGGAGAGCTCCGAGAACACAGGATTCTATCCACCCCGTCTGTACCCAGCACCGACCAACTGTACAACTCGCCACCATCCTGCTCATCTGTCGTCAAGTCCGTGATACCACCATCCGCGACGTCAATCAACAAAACCTTCGTCCGCGAACCCCAGATCGAATGGCAAGCGATGTACAGCTTCCCACCGAGCTGTATGAAAGGACGTTGTGGGAGGGTCTCGAGGTACAATCCAGGGAAATCGCCAGAATGTGCAGGTTCCCAGACGACATCCACGACGACGCGTGTTTCGTTCGTCTTGGCGTCAAGGGAATAAAGCGAAGAGCAACCCGCATGCGCTCCAAACGTCGTACTTGAAAGCCAGAAAACTTGATCGCAGGAGGGTGATACCCGAGGGGATCGGGAGGAAACCTGTGGTGAAGAGACTTTAACACCCGAGAAGGCAAGCTTTGAACCAACGCTCGCAGTGCCTTGTTGTGGGAGATGAAGTTTCCAGATGGACATCGGTCGGTTAGCGCAGTATTTGACACCTAAAAACCTTCCATCTCCCGTAAGATCGTAGCCAGTAGCGAAGATTTCGTTCGAGCCACAGAAAGTCGCTTGCCCAAAGTGGACATTCGGCGTAGATGATCCAAATACAGAGATATATCTGTGCGAACCCTCGTCCCTCCATTTCATCACGAAGAGCTGGGGCCGTTTTTTNCGTGGATAAACCCTCTCCGAAATTGGGGGTGAACTTGAAGCGATCAATGTCACTGGCATCTTTGGCAGGAGGATTTGCCTCGGCGGTGTAGAGGAACGCGTCTTCATCATCCGAAAACGACATGCTACCCAAGAAATCTAGATACGTCAGCGCTGGATGAAACATCAAGCGACCAAGACGTCGTACCATCAGAGTAAAAAGACCCATGAGTATCCGTAACCTCAATTGAGCTATCCATTCTGCCATCTTTCCAAACATCTACGAAACGCCTGGTCTTCTCCTTGTCCTTTGATTCGCGGAGCACTATCTTAACCTGGTCAGATGGAGAGAACACTGA
>JAPEVF010001022.1:0-15280 GCA_029747585.1 Pleurotus djamor | reverse complement strand
CTCACCTGCGTCCGCTGGACGGATAAAAACGACTAAGAAAACAGCGTCAGCTACGGGACAAAGCGAAAATATCCGTCGCAAACTCACCTGCGTCCGCTGGACGGATAAAAACGACTAAGAAAACAGCGTCAGCTACAGCTCGAGAGGATGACAAAATTTGGCACCAACAAACTAAGAAAACTAGGCAGATCGCTCCGCCGGGGTTGGGCTGTCTGATCTAGAGACGAGCGAGGGTCGAAGTCGCTGGTAGGTATGGAAGAAAGCCTGTGTTTTCTTAGCCCTAGTCGCCCAAGTACGCGCACTCTTTAAACAGAAGGCTCGACCACCAGGGGAAAGGGACTGATCGTCCGCCATACGCGCCCACCGCGAAGCGTCGTACAAGAACGACTCTACCGTCCGGTTCATCTCCTTCTCCAGTAAGCAAACCTCCTCTGACCAACGGTCAACCCTAGCCTTGGCTCTGACGTAGTTGATACGATAATCTGGAATAATCATTAGCGAAACAGTTCGTTCAACTGCCCGGCCCATATCACTCACACTCCAACAACTGAGGGCTATCTTCCGTTTCGGCTGAGATGTTTGGGCCAGTCCTCCAGAACCAAGGCAACGTGTGATTTTGTTGACCGTACCTATTCGCGTGCTCAACGTCACCCTTCATCTGCAGATGTTTTGAACGGTCGATCTTTTCCCACTTCGCACCCTCCTCGGGACTCAGGCTTGATATGCACCGCAGCGCCTGCTCGTATTTGTCAACTTGCAGGTTGGCCCGGGCCTCGTAGGATCGCACCCCAGCCCAGGCGCGGGTGACGTCCTTTTGGGCACGGTTTTGTCGCACTTGTTTTCTGAAACGGAGGGACTTTTCTCCAAGAGCGACGCGGAGGCTTTGAAGAATTTCATCGACCTGAGCCAACCGAAGCCTAAGCTCTTTCTCCGCTAAGTCCGCCATTCCCATATTCTTCCTGTCTGGTAAAGAGAACGATGAGGGCAGGAAGAGCCTTGAATCTTCGGGAAACCCAGCGTTAGTATCTTCCGTGAGCCCTCCATCTTCGTCGTCCTCCGTGCCTTCAACCTCCAGCGCTTCTTGCTCGTTTTGACCAGCCTCAAGTGCATCGGCCCAGTCTTCGTCGTCATCGTCGCGTTCTTCGTCCATGACATTCAACTCCCCCGTTGCATCACCGTCAGTCTCAACAAGGTCAGCAGAATCTCCGTTGCCCATCATCTTCACGGCCCTTGCATTGAATTTTCGTATGCGGATACCCAACCGATTGCGTCGCCGCGAGATGTCCAATTTTTGTGAGGGGGTAAGGCCTTCTCCCAGCGAGGCAATCTTGGCTTTGAGGACACATCTACGCTGGGGTTCAGGACCCGCGTTGTCGCTTTTGAAAGGTAACTCACTGAGCGTCTTGTATGGATAGACCGTCTGCGACGTGATCTGCCCCACCAACGACGGACGCGGTGTTTCCCTCCTCCTCGGAAATTTCCAACTGAACTTTTCGGACGGTTTTCACTACAAAACTAGGCGTCAGTCAAGGAAGCAAGGAAGGGCGCGATGGAGCGGAGACGTACCTGGTCCCTCCTTGCGGTCAAAAATCAGCAAGCTATTGCCGCGGCATGAGTAAGCTTCCTCGACTGCTTCATCCCAAGCGGCTAGCTCCTTCTCCCCAATCCTACATCTGAGCTCCGACAGTGCGCATTCCATGACCACGTGCATTTTCTTAGCGTTCAGCCATTTTTTAACCAAAAATTGTGCTAGAGGAAACGAGGTTGAAAGAACGAAATTGCAGAAAGAAGCAGAGATATCACTCACGCAAGCCCAGGAGCTTCTTCCAGTTCGAGTCGGCGATGCAGTCGTCGATGATTTCCTGTCGATGAGCTAGGGTCATGGGCCTAGTAGGCCCCGCGATTTTGTTTAGTTGCGCCCAGAGGGATTCAATCCTCTCGCCGTCAGTTTGGCCCGCTCCTCGAATAAAATTGAGACTGTACAGACAGTAACAGCCGTCAACGTGAGCTCCAAGGTGAAACTTGCCGACGGCTTTGCCAATAGGGAACTTGGGCTTGAACAAGTAAAACCCATCGTCCAGCCGCTCTTCAAGATGGACCCCGTATTGACACATGACGTCATAACACAGAAGAAATCCCGGGACTTGCAAGTCGCCGGGGCCCCGCATGTCTTCAAAGAATTTCAGCGATTCGGACACGGCAAAGTCCATGTTTTTTTGCCTGTAAACACGACGTCAGTGCAAAGAAAGGTAGTCTCAGAGACTGACTTACTGTTCGCCTTTTTTGAAGTTTACCACTGAGTGAGGAACAAAAAAGCCGTGCCTGGCGCAAGAAAGAGCGCCGATGCCCGTCATGTCTAGGTGAGCCTTGGAGGACCGACCGGAGAGATTCACTGCCTTGTGGTTGGCACAAGTTGAACGTTGTTGCTTCTCATGGGTGGCTTCGAGGTGTGATTCGTAGGTCGATGAGGTGACGAGGTAAGCCAGCCCGTCACGTAGAAGAACTTCATTTTGTGATGACTTCAGGCGAAGATGATCAAACTTGAAGTTTCCGTCGGCACAGAGGATTGGAACAAGCATCCAATCAGGATCGTCAGGCGTATGGGTCCGTGGAGTTATGTTCCTGCCGGGCTGGGGACAAGCGGGGCAAAACAGAGCTAGCATGCCGGGGAAAACCTTGGTCTCGTTGAAGACGCCGGACGCCATTCGAGCCTGTAAATCCCTGAAGCATCGGGAAATGCGCTCCATCTCCCTCTCCCTATCCTAGACGAAGTTGAGCATCATAAGAGGAGAGAGACACGATAAGAGACTCACCGGTACGTCGTCAAGGCCGTCTGGGCTAGTTCGACGCCTCAGCAAGCTGTAAAAAGCCGACGACGACGATTTGCATTCGACACGTTGTAGGTGAAGCTCTTCAAGGAGCTCAAAAGTAAAGGCCGTCGAAGGCGACTCGATCGTCGCAGGGAAGAGCCGCGATTTCATCAACTGTTCGTAATGACCTTCAGCACTGAGGCACGCGCACCACTCGACGGTACAGAGGTGGACCCCAGTGGTATGGACGATGACGAGCTGTTTTTGCACTGAGCGGTGGCCACCGTCAGACCTGACGGCCCTGAGATAAAATCAAAAACCCACCATTGCTGAAGATAGGCACAATTTTTTCTCGCCTGGGGCAATTCTTCCCGCCATGTCCCAACTTGATGATAAGACCTAGCTCTTTGAGCGAAGTCTTGGTGAAAATACCGTCCGCAGACCACCGCTGGATACGGTGGAATGGGTTTCTTGAGTGCCTTTGAAGGCAGCACCCCGAGCAGAGCATTTCTCCGCCAAGACAGTCGACGCAACGGAATAGTTCGACTTTGCTAGAATCACAATGGGCGCAATCTTCACCGGACGGGGATTCCAAAGACAGAAGCAGCTTCAAGTCTTGGGAACGACGGCCCAGCCATGCTCTGAGGTATTCTGCAGGCGTCTGACCATAAGTTTAGTCCAATTCGACCAGATCAGAGCAAACGTCGCGCTTACATTTCGATTGAATCGCCGGTTTGGGAGCAACGGATCAGGAGGAGGAAAGTAATCTTCCCTCATATCTTCGTTCAAGTTTTCAATATCCTGGGGAACTAACAAGTAGGTCTCGCCAAAAATCTGTGATGGACCCCCTCCACTCGGGGTCGATGGAAGAGGACTTCTACCGCGCTCAGTGGGACGCGGAGTGGCAGTCTTCGGGTGATTCACCACTTTTAGACGTCGTCCAGAGTCATAATTCTTGTATAAGACTTCTTTCACGCCAGCTTTCTTCTCCTTCAGGCGAAAGACGCCCGTCTGTTTGGCCATGGGGGAGGCAAGAAAAGGCGAGCGCAAGAACCCGTTCTATTAGGCTCCGCTAGTGGATGGGATTGGGATAAGGAACGGATCGCTTATTGTACCGTATTTGAACCTCCTTCTGCATGAAGAACGCGTGCCCGACCCTTTCTCCTACTTGCCACGGGGGAACCTCGTGTAGAAACAGGCGGCCTGAAAAGACGACGGCGGTACCCGGGTCGTATCGGATGCGGGCCTTGAGCTGTGACAATAAAAGCTCATTCTCTGCGGTGCCCGTGTTCAACAGAATGTCAAACTGGTGCAAGTCACCTTTGCTATCGGTGTGCTCGTCGCAATATCTGTTACCTATGACGGATATCGCCGTGAAAACCGACTTCCACAGCCTCGCCCACTTGGAGGTTTCTTCATCAGACGATGCTCGAAGAGCCTGAAGATCCCGGGCAGCATGCAAGTAGGACTCGTGGTGAAGGATTCCAATGAGTATATTGGCAGTTTGGTGACCCACGACAGAGGACTGAAGCCACGACTCAGCCGCCTCCTCGTGCAGCTCTGTTTTTCGCAGACTGGATGACGGCTTCGGAGGGTCGGGTTTTTTCTAGAAACAAGATGAGATAAGAAACGGAAAACGGGGGCTGACTCACGTGCTGTCCTGTGGCAAACCAGGCGGCAGAAAAATTTTCGCAGCCGTGCGGATAGACGTCACCAGGCCTCTCGATAACAAATCGCCGATCGTCCCTCCATGAATCACCACGACCCAGGACGGGGGAAAGGGAAATGCTAGCGTTTGCCATATCCATCTATAAGTACGCGTTAACAGGGGACGGCACCTCCGGCTGTGAAACTTCTCACCTGACTCTTGCGGCTGTATATACCGGGTAGATGGTAGAGCACCGGATATCCGTCGGAGGTGACCAGCCTCATGGGAGAGTCAACTTCCCCAAGGGCAACCGTTGACAGTACCTTGGTCCGCTTTTCCCGCGTGGCCTTCTTTAACCGTTCCATTGACACCGGCAGTTCCACTTGAGAAAGTCAGAGCCGTTTTGAAAGCGATTGAACCTTTCTCACCGGTGTTCTGACACGCAGAAGAGATGATAGAAGTTATTCTGCGGAGGTCAATGCTCTGCCAGACAGAAGGTACGCGCCTGAGGGGGACTCGAGGTAAGCAACAGGCTAAGTCAAGGAGAACTAACAAACGCACTCGTTTCCACCAAAGAATATATTCTTGCGAAGGCGTTTTATAATGTCATGTTCTGAATAGTAAGAGCTGGGGTTGTTAATCCGCCTTGGCTCGCGTGAATGACGGGCTGCCGGCATGGCGGGGGGAGCTTCGGAACGGTGCGGAAGTTTAGGCAAAAGATATTCACACGGTAAAACACGTGAACGTAGATAGGGGACGTAGGTACGAGTACAGGGGGTAAAGAGGGGCGGAGTTAAAAAAAAAAAGTATGAAGACTGAAAAAATCAAATGCATATGTACTCTTCGAAAAACCATTCGCCCATTCTTCCCTCACCACCGCGGGAACGACCAACAGGAGGGTCTTCGAGGACGCGGTAATCGCACGGGACCGCGAGCGCGCCTGGGGTTTCCGCCTCCTCGCGATACCTACAGGTGGTCAAAAGCTTCACCGGATTTTGCTCTGAAACGGAAATACGAAGAGTTTGCATGCACCCACATTGGGGGCAGCGAACTGGAAGTCTAGCCCCGTACGGTGCACAGCGCGATTGAGCCCAATAGTAGCGACGGCGGAGGACGTTTTGGGCGTCTTTAGGGTCGACGGCGTAGAGGAAAACGTCCGTAGACGGCCCAAGACGAGGGCTGGCCAATAAGACGTCAGGAAGGAGTTCTGGGAATCGAGCGCTTTCGAGGTAAAACCTCCGTCCAAACTGGCTGACGAACCCCCTTGCCCAATCAGGCTGGAGGGAGGGGGCGCCAAAGGACACGATCTCCTGAAAATAACGACTGGGCGGGCTTAGTTTACCAAACCGTACGTATTGGAAATAGTATAAACTCACCTCCTCACCGCGTCAAGCATCCATTTACGCGTCTCAGGATGGCCGTCAGCACCTTGGCAAACGAAGAAAAACATTGTAGTGCGCGCGATCTTCTTCAACGCGACCAACAGTCTTTCAGGAAAAACGCGACCAAGCACCTGGTGACAATGAGATCCGTACGATTAGAGGCGGAGGGATGGGTACTCACCCGCTTCGGCTCATCACTTGCGCCTTCATCGAGGATGACCCCCCTCGCGTTCTTGCGGACCGGTGAGTATTGGATGCAACCGCCAACCGAATTGTGACCGATGAAGAAAACCATTACGCGCTCAACGCCAGGTCTACGTAATCATTAAAACGCGGTCTGATCGATAAAAAAAGGGATGATCACTCAGATATGAGGTCAACGGCCTCGGACACCTTGTCTTCGTAGCCATGAGGGTCATGGGCCAGATCGAAAGTAATACTTGCAGCTTTAAGTTGCCCTTCGTCCCTACCGAAGTAACCGAAGAGATGGTGGTAGGTATCGGAAAATGGTTCGTTATTATGTTCGCAGCCATCCAGCGCGATCTGCAACAGGACGGTGGTCTTCGCGTTCAAACGGGGGAAAAACTCGAGCATGGAATGCTGCAGGTCGACGAGGAAACCCTTGAGAGGCTCTTCCCGGGTATAGAATCCCTGTTAAAGGTGCCGGTCAAAAAGCGTTGGCGTCACGTTGGGTCTGAGCACGCACCCAGTAAGGAACACCTCGTTGATCAAACGTTCCGGGTTTGTGCCTCGTGTTATCGATGTGGCAGCGAGGGCATATGAAATGGAGGGGTCCAACATCATCTGAGACGATGACCATGCACCCTTTTCTTGGGATGTCCTCTGGGAGGGAGTAGCAGACGGCTAGCGGGCATAGATCGCAGAAGACCAGATCGCCGCCGTTGTGACAGCCAGAGCAGAGCTAGATGAAGCGCGATCGAGAAATCAGGTCAGTCCACGATGAAGATCAGTCCTACGGTGATATTTTCGCTTACGGATTGGTCTGCGACGTGCGGGATGGAGGGGCAGACCCACTCAATGGATGACGCGGTTTGCTCGACGGTTTTTGCTCTCCCCTGCTGCTTTTTTGGGACGGCTTTCTTTGGAACAGAGCCTGCCGGAGCAGGATCAGCGAGGGGGACGTGAGGGGTAGTCCCGTCTGTGCTCTTATGTGCTGGCTGGACTTTGGTGCGGGCCATGGTGGCGGTTGCGTTGATAATCGCGGCTGCCTGATGGTCCCCTTCAATTCTTTTCTAGTACTAATTACAAAGGTCGTCGCACGGTCACGTGATCTCGTCTAGGGGCAAAAAAATAGGGTGGTCTCTTCCGCAACTCCAAAGTCAAAACAATGATCACGTGACTTTTTTTNAGGGGCAAAAAAATAGGGTGCCGGCATCTTCTCCTTGGGGTTGGACGTAGTAAGTCGAGGCCGCCTGAGTCGTCCGGGATTGAGGCCGGGTTGAATCGCGTCGCGAGAAAGGGGGTTTCGAAGAAGAAAGACTACGTATGGGACCCCACCTTCGGTCTACAAAGCCCGGCGCCAGGCAATGTAGACGTCCAGTTTAGTCTCCATCTACTTAAGAAAACTAATACGGGGAACCTAGGAAAAATGTAAACGTCGGGTGTGGAAGGCGCCGGCAACTCACCTTAGTCTTGACACGGGCTTGCCTTCCACGCAGCCGGGGGATCGGTCTAAAACAGAAGTCAGACGAGGAAAGATGCAGAAAACTGAATTTCACCTGGTTGACCCATCAGCACTTGGGGAGACAGAGGCGAATCTGAGAGGAGGTCGTCAGCGTATCGGAATCTGCAAGGGACGTAGAGTTACCGCGGCTTGTTGGTCTGCGTCGTTCCAAAACGCAGGGACCGAGAGGAAACCCATGAGTCGGCACGAAAGTTCGGGGGACACCCATAGGTCCGCGATGAGAGCTCACCCCAGACCTAAGGAGGGAAGGGCAGCGTTCAAATTGGTAGGCCCGGATACCAGAGTCAAATCGATGGCTGGAAATGAACCGTCTGTTCAAGTCCCGCTGAGCACAGAGTCTCTGTGCCCAGTTTTTGCCTTCGACGTTGAGCAGGGGCTGGAAACAAACCGTGCGTTTGAGTCCCTCTGGACGCGTAGTTCGCGCGTCCAGTTTTTAACCCCGAGCTCTGTGGAGAAGCATGAGCAGTTGGCTGGAAACAGACCTCGTGTCTGAGTCCCTCTGGACGCGCAATCCGCGCGTCCAGTTTTTAACCCAAAGTTCATGTATGTGGAATAGTTGGCTGGAAACAGACCGTGTGCCTGAGTCCCTCTGAACGTGTAGTACACGCGTCCAGTTTTTAACCGCCTACTCCGCCGAACCACCACACACCATGCACCAGGAGAAGTGGATAAATACGAGAAAGCAATGTAAAAACAAAAAGAACGTATTAAAAGAGCAAAACCAAAGGCAGAGACACAAAAAGAAACGGGAGAAACGCGCCAACAAATGGCCAAAGGTGCGGGTGGGTGGTGGTTGGGAAGGAACGGGCGTCTGTCGAGCGCCGGGTAGACATGGAAAAATGCACGTGACCGTGTTGAATTCACACGCCTTCATGACGTAATCCGATCAAACGTCTTTCTCCTCACCGCCTCCGCTCCATCCGAAACCTCTCGCCTGCTTATGCAATATGCGTTCTCAACATGCACCTGAATACTACCATTTGAGCCCTGCCATTATGATACAAGACGCCCTTTCAAAGCAGAGCTCACCCCCGCGCCAGAGTGTGCCCACCTCATCTCCGCCTGAACCGTCACCTAGTACGCTTCCCGCCGTTTGCCGTTTTACGGGTTACCAGCTTACACTTGCCGTTCAGTATCTTCGAGAGGCAGCGAATTCACGCCTACCACCCCTGATCTACCTCCAATATTATCGGGCCACGAGTTGATGGCTTTGTTTCCAACCCGTCCTCCGGGGGATGCTTCCCTTCCCCTGCTCACCGACCAAGCACGCGCGGTCTTGAAACGCCAGGAGGCTCGCTGGCTGAATCAGCCCGAGCCCGGTTTAGCCAGGCTTTCTGGATACAAGCCTTCACCGTACGTCTGCAGAAAATCTGTCGCCGCGGCTGAACCGCCTCCAACGATCCAACTCCCTTGGTACCTGCTTTTTTTTAATCCTTTCCTGAATAGTGTTAGCTCACGGGCTTCCAACTCAAGGCCGGCAGACTCTCACAAGGGAACGGCTTCGTGGTCATAGCCCCCGCCCTTTTCCGCCTAGTCTATAGGGTCCGGTTTCTCAATGATCGGCGCGCCTTTATTTTATAGTTTTCTGGAATTTTTCTTGTATTTCCCTCAATATCTCACCCGCGATGAAATATGAATCTACACGGGAGATCTCCGCCTATACGTTTTGGGGACGGGAGGGGGGGGAAGAGGTTAGGACTTGCTCATCAAACTTTCTAAGTACCGCCCCCACTCCCTACGCCGTACCGCTTTGCTCACCATCACGCAGCGCTTTCGACATCATGAGCCCATCTTCAGAACCCGTGTACGATGCTTTCCAGGAGCTCTTTGAATGGTTTCAAGCCTCCGAAAGCACAGATCTTGCTGAACCAGAGGGTGCGTTTTAAACCTCTCCAATCGCTGATGAATCCCTGCTGAAACACCGTCTTAGAAGCTCATCCCACTGCTTCAGACAGCGCCAACGCGCGGGATTGCAACCTTGAAGCTAGAACTGCTCATCTCAGCCAAGGTTGGTTCTCGCGTTCCTCAAGTCCAATCCACGTCCACCTGATGCCGCGTCTTCCTTAGGCACTGCTGTCCTGGGTGACGAAGGGGATGGCAACCAATCCTCAGAGAATGTCGCGGCCGAAGCCTTCAGCCGTGCAGAGGCTGAGGCTCCGTGCGATTTCGACGCGGATAGTGACGAGACCCGCCGCCGCGTTGATTCCGTCAGGCTCATCATGACTATCTACTCGCGTCTCTGGGTCACTGGATCCGAGTACGCCAGGTTTCACATTGAGAGAGATGCTGCGTTTGAGATTATAGAGCTCAGCCAGCAGTATGGTGGCATGGAACGCAGTCTTGATGACGTTCATAGCGTTTGTGCCGCAATCCCTCCCTGTTTGATCCGTGCTAACAAAAGAAAAATTTGTTAGCGCATCCGTGCATGGATGCTCCTCAACGCTTACAATTGACCGGTCTGGTAGCCGATCAAGGGGACCATATGAATCCCGGCGGTTGTCTCCAATCGTGATCGTTCCATTCCGCGTGGTGTTAGAGACAGGCACTAATTTTGTTCACCGTATTCCTCCTTATATCCAATAAAACCAACGGACGCACTGCCCGACCCGAGTTACTGCTTGAGTTGCCGGTCGATCGCGCTGAGCACCCAGGAACCACCTCAAGATATGAAGGATCATTTTGAAGGCTCAATTCGTCCGGTTCCAATTCGTATTTGTTGACATTTTCTTCTACAGCCGAAGCTCGGGCATTTCCTATCACTAGGGAAAGTCGAACGACTTTTTTTTTCATCGCAAGGATCGAGATCCTCATCCCAGCGCACCGGTTTCAATAAGTATTGCGGACGACCTCTCCTCCTGCCTCACCCACTCTACCTCTGCTACCTCGAAATTCCCTCTTTGAATCACACCTTCGCGCTTTCATATCCGTCCGCTCGTCGCACGTCGTCCCCGCCATTTACTCCCGCCGCTGCTTCGCTACTTTGACCCCATTATGACCTGGGCTACCAGCGAAATCAAGGAACTCCTCGAACCCTTCTACAAGCAGTCCCTCGTCAACCATAAGGCGGCTGCGATCGCAGGGAGCCAGGCTCTCTGGAACAAGGAAGGGATTCATCTTCCCAATGACGCTCCAAACCAAGCGGCCTTGAGGAAAGTACGTACCGTCACTACCTTCCTCACCGATTAGTGTCTAACTCGGATTCAATGACACGTAGAAGGTTGATACCTGGTTGAAGAACGAGAAGAGGACTAGACTCGCGATTGCCCAGAAAACGGGCGAGGCTCCTGCACAAGGTCGCCAGGAAAAGCCCAAGGTGAAGCCATACAAGCCCGTCACGGGCCGAATGCTCGCTCTTAAAGACCCGGCACTCGGCTTCCGCAAGTTTCTCGCAAAGACTCGCCGGTTCAAATTGACCAACATTATAGCTCGACATTTGGAACGCAAGGCCATCGACCCAGGCGACGGCGTGGCGGAAATTCCATCTGACGCAGTGTCAGCCACCGAGTTCACGGCCGGTGACCTCAGCGACGATGGCGGCGACGATGCGGGCGGTAACGATGACCAGGGTGCTGACGTCGATGATGAGGATTGGACGCGCGGCATGGACATCCCAGACGGGGTGTCTATTCCAAGCAACTTCAACCTGATTACTTGGAACGTCGCAGCAAAGGCGTTCTGGAACGGGCTACCTAAACACATCAAGAAAGAAAAGGAGGCCCTCGCTAATGCATGGAGAACCAAGGGACTTCCGGACAATGATAAGCGCAGGTTAGTAGCTTTTCCATCCGTGTTTCAATGACGTACTCATTCTCCCCATAGGTTGGCTGAGAAGGACGGACAGAAGGCCTTGGTCCAGATGACCGAGTCGCTTTATAAGCAGTACGGCATGGTGGTCATGATGTTCGCATCCTACGTTCAGAAGGATGGGCGGGCGGATACCCTATTGTGAGTGTTTCTTTCCTGCCTTGGCGCCTTTGATTTTGACTGTTTCCCATATAGTGCTCAGACGCGACAAGGTCCTGTTGTCCCTATGGACGCAATCGAAGCTGCTACTGTTGATTCTTGGCATACAGTCTGGACGCAGAAGATTGAGCCTCATTTAGGCGATCACCCCACTGCTACCAAGGACGGCAGTAGCAAGCAGAAAGAGGACCGCGTCGTCATCGAGAAAGACGAGTCTGGAAATTACGTCGTCCCGGACCCCTCGAAGCTGCAAACGCCAACGACGGGGGCAAAACACATCGGCCTTCTTGTTCGGCAATATGTGAAGAAGGTTCACCGTAAGTAATCCCTGCCTTACGCAGGCCATCTCATCCCACTTATACTAATATCTGACGTTAGATGAATGCACTGGTCTGGCCGCGCCTTCTTGGTTCCTCATGTCTCTGCACCCTGAGCGATACCTCCACCGCAAATTCCTCCCCGATGCGTTCGTAACCCCCCCNTGAGGGAATGAACGTGCCGATTCGGTTTGAAGACCCGTCCCGGATGAACATGGGTCCCCTTCTGCTCCTCCTGAAGCACTGGCATGCGCGTCAGAAGGAACAGAAGGTCCCCTTGAGTTTCTTCCCAACGGTCAAGGGCGATGATACCCCCTCTTGGACGACTCTAGAGCCTAGCGCTCCCACCGACGACCCCCTCGCCTATGTTGAGGTTAGCGACAACGCCTCTAGCTCCGATGACCCTGTCAACTTTGATAGCGACGGCATTGATCAAGAACCCCCGGCTAGGACAGGCGTGAAGACGAATTCGAAGGTCGCAGCCACGAAACCACCGCCTATGGAGTCTGATATAGAGGTTTCACAGCCGCGTTGGAAAGGCAAGCAGAGGCAGGTCGTGGACTCTGACTCCGATGTCGAGGTTTCCCAGCCGCGCCCCAAGCAGAAGGACGACACTATCCCCCCTCCTCCAAAGCCCAGCGCTCGTAACGCCAACATCCGCCCGAAACAGAAACTCGTCGTGGAATCTGAGGCAGACGAGCCTCCAGTTGTCAAGAAGCCGCAGCCGCGTCCGACTGCCAAGAAACGCAAGTCAGTCAAGGTGTCTGCAAGTGGTACATACTCTTTCCCCCCTCATCTATCAGTCTGCTGACGACTTATTCTCATAGACAATGACTCCTCCGGCAACTCTGCTGAGGAGAAGCTCAAGAAGAAGGCACGCCTCTCGAAGGTTGCTCACGATCAGCTCGAAGACTCCTCAATGTCTCCCCCCAACACCAAGCCAGTCAAAGCGTCCGCAAGCAGTACATATTCTTTCCTCTTTCGTATAATCAATCTGCTGATGAGTCATTCTCACAGACAACGACTCCTCCAGTGACTCTGCGGAGGAGAAGTTCGAGAAGAAGGTGCACCTCTCGAAGGCTGGTCATCATCTCGAAGACTCCTCAACCTCCAACGCCGCTCCTGGTTTGGTAAGGAAGCCAACCGTCACTGACCGCTTGGCGCCAGTCGACATTGCCGCTACCGATGACGAGCGTTTTGGGTTCCTGGAGACTCTGGCCCCCAACCATCAAGAGTATATGGCCCTTTTGCGCTGTCTTCTATCTTGGAAGGTAGTGTTCTTACCTTTCTCCCTTATCTATACGTACCCTGTGCTGACATTGTTCTTTTTCAGCCCGGTTTCGTGTCCATCACTCCTGCCTTGCCCGTATGGGGTCGCTGGGACTACAGCGATGAATGGTGTCCCAAGGAGTTTTACTCTAAACAAGGCTACCAAGAGTTCTTGGCCTATCTCAGGAAGAACCCGCATCAAGGACTGGGTGAGAACTTGGGGGATCGCCGTGGCGTGGAGGGGATGATGCTTGCCATTGGCATGGTCCTACGCGACTTCGCGACCGTTTGCTTCTCCAGCAATGACCCCGAATCCTTTGCTCTAAGTGGAGCGCCTCCTTATGTGCATGCCTTCAACTATCAGCTCAAGCATCAGGATGAGGTGCTTCGTGAGTGCAGCCGGCTGCTTCAAGGGATAAAGCTGCCAAGTTCAAGGTATGATTTCAACCGTGTCCCATCTCTGTTTTGTTTCTGATGTCTTCCTTCAAAGTTCTACTGCAGTCTCATCATCATCTCGTCATGCAACCTTCTCGTCGTCTCGGTCCGTATACGTCCACAGCGACGATTCTGATTCAATTCCGAGTATTTCGGTCAAGTCAAGCACCACATCGTCCAAAATGTCGTCGGGATCTTCCAAACGCAACGCTCCCTCCTCTGTCGACTCCGATATCGAAGTCGTTGCTTCTACGAAGCCTACCGCTGCTTCATCCAAGACGTCGTCAGGATCTTCCAAACATCATGCGCCCCCTGCCGTCGACTCTGATCCTGAAGTCGTTCCTTCTACGAAGCCCAGCGTCGCCTCTTCCCGGTCTACTCGATCTAATGAGGCCAAGTCCACGGCGTCAGTGTCTTCCTCCACGATGTCGTCAGGGTCTTCCGGACGTAACGCCCCTCCCTCCGTCAACACAGACGTTGTCTTGCTACCCAACGCTGCCGCGCTGGGGAGGTATTCAGTGCTACTACCTATCTGCGGGTTCCTCAAGGTCGATGTGGGACGGTTGGGTACGCATTGGAGGTTTCTTTGCACCACGTGGGTTGGGGTAGAGAAAGCCCTGCCTGTCGACGAATCATATGAGTCCCTGGTCGTGTTCCCTGGTCTTCCTCCGAAGGCTCAAGAATGGGTTGCCGCGGTTTTGTCTGGCTCTGATACCAAGGAACCTACTCTTATTGAAAGCGCAGACACGGTCGCCTCGTTGCAAGAGTGGTTGACTGAATGTATCGACGCTTCGAAGGAAGCCTCTGACCCGTCGATGCTCCCTTTCATGCAGCGTGGTGGTCATGGCTTCCTCATTACAATGTGGGCTGCCAAGATTTGGGGACTGCACATGGTCAACCGAAATGTTTCCAAGAACTCCAATGAGTGGGGGCCCTTTCGAGACGTGGTTAATGCGCTTTCGACTTTGCTCAAGAAGCGATCACAAGAGTACGTCTTAGTTTATCTTTGTCATTTCCCATCTCTGAATGCATCTATCCTGTGAGCAGGAAGAGGGAAGGACGCGCTGCCAAGACTGGAAAGTATGAAGCGGCCCTCAAGGCCATTCAGCCAAAGACTCGCGGTCAAAAGAAGTCGGGGTAGAGAGCAGATGATATGATACTCCGTCCCAGTATCCGCGGGTAAGAAGGCCTGTTTTTCTTTCCCTCTTGTCTGCATCGTTTCTTCCCCGTCTCTGCTTCTTGGCCATTGTCTCCCCCGGCCGCCATCACTCTCTTTTCCTCGCAATTCGCATATCCCTTTGTGATTTCTTTGCTTACCCTTCCTCCCCCGATGCTTCTCTTATCTCTCTCTTCATCCCCTACCTACCTTGACTTTCAACTTTTAATGCTTTTTTCGCCTATCCGTGCCTTCTTTTCTTTAACAACTCCCTGTATATCATTCAAGCCCTTTCTGCCTAGACTGGTTTCTAGGAAATATACCTATTTGTGATTTTCCCCTTTGCTCTGTGCTGGCCTGAACGCAACAAATAATCGTGTGTAGTTGACTTAAGCTTGACTTAGGCGGGATATTCTGACAAGCTGACATAGCTCAACTAGGTCAGGATTATCCTTTCTTGGAGGAACCAGCGGACGTAGTTTGACTCAGGTGAGAATATCTCGACCACCTGACATAGCTAAACTACGTCGGGATTATCTCTCAAGGAGGAACCAGCGGACGTAGCTAAACTAGGTCAGGATTATCCTTTTTTAAA
>JAPEVF010001021.1:0-15296 GCA_029747585.1 Pleurotus djamor | reverse complement strand
GTGAAAGTCACAAAAAGCTGTCACAGCAGTCAGCAATTTCCCACAGACCCTGCAAAAGCCATGAAAAGCTGTGGGAGCAGCTGCGACTTTTCACAGGATCTGAAAAAGCCACCGAAAGCTGTGAAAGCAAGAACACACCTGATCAAACTTTTGTGGAAGCTATAAAAGCATCATAAAGCTGGCTGTAAAATTAAAGTCATCTACAAAAGCATTGAAAGAACACTTTCCAACTTTCAGTACTTTGAATGACCAACACTTTTTACGTTGTAGATTTTTTATGCTCCTACTCAAAACAGGTTTTCCTGATGAAGTTCGAAGGTGTAGAAGTCATGGTGCGCATCGGCCGAATAGTAGTGCAGCAGCAGCGAAGACTTCAAGAAGGTTGAGCGCGAGCTTTGAGGTTAACTCTAACCATTGTTTGGTTGAGCTGCGCGAGTCAAAGAAAGCCAGACAGCGAGCTCTTGGACGAAGCAGTAAGTATGTAAGCACGGAATTTTAAATAGACTTTGTGAAGAATAAATGCTAGCGCTCATCAAGCGCTAGTCGAACGTTTGTCCAAGACTCCAGCCGTGTTGTGATACACTGCCCTCAAGTGATCTTCCGTCGACGCAATATATCGGAAACCAAAACTCTTCATGGACTCTATCCTCTGCGGTCTCTGCTTCGGCCCTCCAATCAAACCAACCTCCTTACCCTGTGGTACATATCGTCTCCATAACCCGATTTTCTGGTGCAACTGACTGGGAACCCATTCCATGCCAACGCCGACTTGACGCATATGCTCTAATGATTCATAAACGTGAACGTTTGAACATGAAGGTCACGTCTACTGCCCCAACTGCTGGTGTGCCTACGAACGACGCCATGGTATTCCAGGTGGCTATGAACATGGAAGAAGTCTAAGGAGAGAGTTCAAGGTGTTGCCTTGTGTTATATGTCGCGGTTCGGTGGATGCTGGGATTACTGGTGAGTTTGCTCGATTGGAGTTTTCGTCTTTCGACAATGATACGATAATACTAGACCGCCACGGCCCACGCTCTCCCTATGCTACGCGACGCATCCACACACCACAGGACATCCCTCTGTTGCGAACATCAACTCCTTCAGCCCAGTTGCTCTTCTTTAGTAGTAGCTCTAGCCGTCGCTCCAAGTCCAAGTCCAAGTCCAACACAGTCTTTGCCATCGACCGCCTCGTTGCGCATCTCAACGCCCAAGAAACCATCCTCAACAGCGAACTAACCATCCTCCAACGGACACAGAAATACCTCAAACGCATCATTGAACGGCGTAGGCCTGAAAAAGAACCGTCTGCCGAGTTTGGCTTGGTGTTCGCGTTGACGGTTATTCTTATTGGATTGTGAGTCCCGTTCCGCACTAGATCCTCACACAAATCTCACATAAATCCTAATACACCAATACCAACAGCACGACCTTCATCATAATATGGTTCATCCACGTCATCCCGGCCTTACTTTCCCTCTACCTCTCCGCATCTGGATCGACGTTCACGTTCTTCCGATCATACGTTGTCCAAGCTCGTCATCCGCCCCCGCCCACACCCACCATACCCACATCTCTACCCACCTCTATAACCAACAAACTCAGCCTTGCATACCTGAAATATCTACTAACATTCTTCCACCCCACCATAACGAAAGAAGTCCGTCTAAATGTGGGGTTTTATAAAGGCGTGTGTTATTTGTATCTCTCTGAGAGTTAGAGTTTTAGAGGTGATGATGATGATGGTAGCGTCAATTTTGTACTTTGGACCTGTACCCTCATACTCTGGAATCTAGGATCTACCGTTTGGTTTGGTGTTACTTTGTGAAGTCCGGATCCAGGAAACGCCCGCTCTGTAGCGCTTCAGAGCTGCACGCTCATGACCACGTGGATCTCCCCAACCAACGACCGTCAGTGAGCACTCCTCTGACAGGGTGCCCCTCGATAACAATGGCAAGTCAGCTGTATTGACGGTGATCATCTGAGCGGTGCTGTACTAAATCTGAAATGTAATCAGCTTTATCGACGGAGACGGCTAGCTGCTAGAAGCATATCGTTCCCCAGAACGTCAACGGTGCCTCTTCTTCTCAGTTCCGTTCTCCTTCAAGTAACACATACTCCGGCGTACAAACCTCCAACGCTAACCTCAGTACTCACTTTTGATCACAGACCGCTCTAAGCGGAGGGGACGGATGTGGCCTAGCATTGGCACCGGCGTCCAAACGTTCGATGTGTCTCCATGCTTCTTACTTCTGTCGTCTGTGATCCATGCAGCTTCTAGCTTCCCACTCCCCCGTGCTCTTGGAAACTTGTCGCCTGCTTGAGGCGACATTCGAATCCCACAGCAAATGTTCCACCCAACTCTGTTCTGACTCTCCTTGCGGCAGAACATTCTTTCGAGCTTGGAAGACAGCTACCCCCGCCGGCAGGCAAGCGAAGAAGCCTGTCCAACACGCTCTTCTAATCCACGATCATGATCTGTGCGCGCGACTTAGCTTTATTTCCGACTTGTTTCAACCNTTTTTTCATTTTCCTTTTTCATGTTCCCAGGAAAACTTTCCCTCTGTCACAATGAACTCGAACACACAACATATACTCCATACACTCTGACAGCATGCATTCTCTCCATACTCTGGAAATTTTAACCATGACTGGCTCGACATGCTGTGTAACTTTATGACCCCTGGCCCTTGCTCTAATTATTCTGTCGTTCTATTCTGGATCAATCTTCGCGAGTTTTGCGTTCGAGCTACTCCCCGCCTCGAGGCTCAGATGCCCATCCTCTCACTCCTTTCCACCCATCTCCACCACCACCCACCCCTCTCGCCCCTCTCCCCACGGCAATTGAACCAACCTGCGCGATCACCCAGCGTTCCCACCGGAGTCTTCCTTCCACTATGTATAGGTACATATGGCCAGCCTAGGAAGCCTCCTCCAAGCGTCACATGTTCATCTTCTTTGCCTCGGAGGAGAGCCCATGTGCTCCAACCTCGGCAGGTTNAAAAAAGATTTCCCTCACAGGCAGGCTGGTTACCGTTGGGTTTTTCCTCTTTTGGGCCGTGGAAATGAGCTCCTACTAGGGTCCCTGTAGCAACAACAATCCCGGTTTCGGGGGAGTATCCCACTCGATAGTGTGAGTTATGAGCATTTCAATGCCTCTTGCAGCTCAAAAGGCCCTCCAAAGTATATCTCTGCGCGAGAAACTTTTCACTGCCATTCCGACACTCGAAATGCAGCTGACAAAGCTGTACAGTTTGTGTGCGTTACTGCGCAAGGTGTCTAAAACATAGGAAGGCATCAAATCCATGTCATTTCGAGCTTAGCCACTGTCAAAGTAGACATCGCCAACTCTTGAGCGACCTTCTCTAGCTTTTCCTGCGTCTAAGTGATAGCCAAGTTTACGGGATAGAGAGCAAGACCAGTTTGAATAACTTTGAAAGCTAGGACTTGGTCCTATGCTACGCGTTACACATACCTCTGGGAAGTGGCTCGATTTCGGACGATGGATTGTCCACAGTCATTGCGAGGTACCTATAGATACGGTAGTATGGAGGATGTGTCGTGTTGAGGGGTTGGGGTGGATATGTTTGGTTTTTGACTGGGTACCCAGTCAACAACGACCTTACGATTTCAAACATAGCTCAACTCAGTAATTGTACTTCCAATGACCCGTCTGGAACTCACGCGTGGAGACTGCTGTAGCCAAACCGGAGACTCCCGCGCATACTGCAGCGGCGTCCCGGAAAAAATAGAGATTTAGAGAAAAAAGGGAAGCGAGGAGAGAGGTAGGTAGAAGGGCGGGAGAGGCGGGCGAGTAAAAAAGAGGACGGTAAAAGTACAGATAGAGGTAGAGATGACCGAAACGCAGGAAGAAAGAAAGCGGACATCGAGGAACATATAAAATAAAATAAAAAGGAGAGACTGCGAGCGGGTATGATCAACAGTGGAGACCGGAATGGCTGTGTATACTTGTGAGTCGAAGCGAAGTGTTCGCTGACTGCACAAGTAGGAAGAGCGTCGCAGGACGCACTTGTGGTCTATCCAGAGAGTCCTAAGGTATCATTGGACTCGAGTAAATATAGATTTAAACACGATTATTGTTCAAAGTACTGGCGCACGTGTGTTGGATACTTATACATGTTGTATTTCTCCAAATTTCTCCTCATATTTTCCGTGTATTACATATACATTCACCCGCATCGTTTCTTGTTCACACCATATCGTAGCGTCAATTTCAGCTAAACCAGTTGTACTTGGGTCTAAACGATGTTACTCCCGTTCTCTTGACGCTTACGTGGGGCGGTATGTACTAGGTAAAAAAGGACCTTGAGAAACGGGTACCAAGACAGTACTCAATGGTATGTGATGTAGTTATCAATCAGTGCACAAGTGAGGTCTCGGACTTGCAATGTAGTTCAATTAGAAAAACATTTCTTTACACCAGTGGTAGCACTGTAGAGTATACGATTCCGCCACCAATGAGTCGGAATGACACTACCAATCACAGGCATTGCACCACCCATAGCGGCGCTTTGGGCGCCAGCGAACATACTTCCTGCTACGATGCTAGCGCCATCCGTAGTCAAACACCGAATCGAGCTCCGCCAGCAATTCATACAGCGCCAGCCCTCAAGGCCTCGGCCTGTCAGCTTCAGCTTCAACATTACACGTCACCCATGCCTGCTCCCATCAATGAAGATGATGTCGACCCCATCGTCGAGTCCGTTCGCCTCGAGGACTACGTTTGGACTCCCGAGTTTGACCTTGAATGCCAAAAAGCAGCAGTCACAATGACCACATCTTCATCCCAGGACAGTAATGAAAGCGCATGGTCCGCTGGTGGCGCCAGTCTCTCGAGTGCCACTACTACTGCCGAAGCCAACAGCCCACACGATGTTCCTGAGATAGAAGCACATCGCTACTATGCGGGCGTGGGTTCCCATGGACGCGGACCCAAGCTCATCTATAGGAGCTCTGATGATGTCTTCAGGGAACCCTATGGCCCTGAGGCCTACACCCGTCTTATGCGGGTCGTCCCCGTTCCGGATAGCTTTGATTTTGGTCAAGTTACGACGTGGGATGCGATTCGAGACAAGGTGGATACACACGTTCCCATGCATCGTGATTTGATGGTTTTTTTTGCTCACTTTCGTCATTCTCAGGTCGTGCTACTACTAAATGAGAGAAAGATCAAGACTACGTCGGTCGACTTTGTTCGGTTCACGTGGCTTGTTCATGGTGCTCTACGAGAGACTGAGGATGATGATGATGGGGACATGGAGGGCGGGAATCAGGAGTTGAGCGTGAGCTACGAATCCTACGACGATTTCCCACCTGCCCAACCCATCGAGAATGGGACTCGTCACTACACCAACCCCACTATCTGGATTGGGGTCCTACCAGATACACTCGTGGGTGCCGTTGCCCACGACTCCGCCAAAGACATTCTCACCTTACTCGAGTCCTTTCGCGTTCAAAATATTGACGTTGCATACCGCGAATCAGTCTATACGCGGACGTCTTCTCCCGGTCCAGTCCTCTACTCCTCCATGGAGTCCGGTAACCCACTCAAAGACATTATCGACAATGTCTCCGTCGCCCTGAGTCTTCCTATTGCCAGTCTCCAGACCACCGTTGAAGGTACACTAGGCCCCTATTTCCATGTAGGCGACAAGCTCTACGCTATCACTGTTCGTCACAATGCTATTGCAATGGCTGACGGTAATAAGGAATATCGCTACCACGGTGTGTTTCTAATGTATGGCTTTGAGAGTTCAAGAGTTGATCTTGTTTCGTGGATGTTTAGGTTCCGCTCCCAAGAAAGAGGTCATGATCATGAGCAACCCCACGTTCGAGACCTACCTGGCTTCGATCCAGTCCCAAATTGCCACATTCAATGGAGTAGTCACGAGCTATGAGAACTCAATCAGAACGCACGAGAGGCGCATAAGCATAGGGATCAATGTTGCCGAGTCAAAGAAGTTGTTGGATGGGTACCGCACCGACTTGGCTAGAGCACGAGAAAAGGTTGAGGATTTCAAGAAGTTCTTCGTTGACATCAAGAAAAATTGGAGTAATCCCAGCGATCGGGTTATTGGGTTTGTCCGCTGGGCACCCTCAATTGAAGGCAATGTCGCTCCCCACGGATATACACGGGATCTCTGCGTAATCGAGCTCTATAAGGAGAAGTTCAAACACATGAAAGGGAATGTCCTAAGCCTTGGTGCGTTGCTTTTATAGCTGATTGTCGATGTACATCTTCCCTCACACACATGCACATATCCTCTCCCGCGCAGGCCCTGAGATTTCCCGGGTGAAGTTCGATTCATTAGTATGGCATCGGAACATCAAACCCTATGACTGGACATACCCCGACCATGGTCTCCTTATTCTCCGAGGAATGGTGACCTCGGACGAAATCAACAACCTTGAGACCTTGGAGAGCCTGGAGAAACGGGATCACCAGGATCATCGTGTACACTATGTCATCAAGCGTGGCCTTGCCACCAACACCACCATTGGGACTCTCACAAGATTCAAGTCGTTCGCCAGGCAGTACTTCTCTGCTGATGTAACCCAGGAGTCACTTGAGGTCCCCATCCTTTCATACGAGCGGAACAAGGGCACCTTCTCCGCAGTGGGTGATTCGGGATCACTTATTGTCTCCACTGAGGGCAAATTCGTGGCCCTTCTCACAGGTGGTACCAAAAGTTCAGGTCCAGCCGATATCACCTATGGAACCCTCTTTGAATGGGTGTGGGAGCTTGTCAAGGCTGAGTACCCTGGCGCCAACTTATATTTTGAGGAAGAATCTCCTACCCATGTGGCTTAGGTTGGTCTTTTGTTTTCTTTCCTGACGACTCTCATTCTCTATACAGTGTAGCTGACAATAGTTTCCTCAGAGAGCAGCCCAAGAACAGCCAACAGNTTTTTTTTCTACATATGGCCTATTCACTCCTTTGTAATTCCGTCCCTTCAATAAGATGTATGTACACGCAGGAGCAATGTGATACCAAGACGCCCTCCAACATCGAGTACATTTAGGCGTACATAGATGTGCCTGACTACTCTGACAAGCGCTTGTGCACTGTGATCCATCCCGTCCTTGATCAGTGTCATGCCCCGTCAGAACATACGTCCAGATACAAGAGTTGGCAAAGAGTTGGCGTCAGCGAACTCTGCCAACCACTCCCAGTGGGTCTCCTGTTTCAGAGTTTCTCTGCCTCTCCCTCCTGCCCCATCTCCCCAGTCCACCAGACTTTCCACTGCGTCTTACCAGCCAGTAGGCTCGATTTNCCCCCCCTCGAATTTCACAGAAAAGTAACAGTGCTCTGGTATAGATTTCTCACGTAACGGGCATTTCACTTGAGTAAGACCGATCCCCCATGCTCCGACCGCGTCCAGCTAACACACTTTTTTGGCTGGTTAGCTCTACCAGGTGTCAGCGTTTTGATTCAAGGTCCTCCTTTCGTGTGTCGTACTCCCTCCAATCTTTCTGGCCTATCTGAGAATGCCAGCGCCATTGCCAAACTACCTTCATCATCTACATCACAGTCGACCCAGCACCCAACCTCTCAAATTGAGTGTATGTTCGGACTACGCTATACACGGCGGACGTTCTGTGCGGTTCACGGTCAATGTGGAGATGGTCAGTCTGATTGGCATGAGGCCGGGGTGGAAGAGTCCACGCCGATGAAACATTGAAACCTGACAGCATGATCGAGTCCAGCTTTCATTGTGTATATAAGATAGGAACTTGATGCTAGTCAGCGGACCATACGTTCAAACCAGCCAGCACAGTACGCCGTACCTGACGCAGTGAGATCAGCAGGGTACGCTGTAGACTCAATGTATCTTAGATTATTTTCCTTGTCAACCACAATCGTCCTCCAAATATCCAAAAACGTGATATTGTCTACGTTGATCTTGAATGGCAAAGGCAACACCTGTTACCACTGTTCTCAAACGGCAAGAAGGTGGCGAAGAAGAAACTCGACCCTGTGGTGGAAGCCTTTCACGACACCTTTGGTTCCTTGGATCAACCTGAACGTATCGTCGTTCCTTGCCAGATTGCCCATCAATGGTTCGTAGCGCATGTCCGCTTATCTGTCCGGCACATGGAGATTTCGGATGGTTCACGGACGAAGGTACTCCCCTTAAAGTCGTCCTTTCTGAAGGCAAGGTGACAATAGCTGGCTGCCTGCTGATGGCTAATGATTCCTTTCTCACCAGTTCATCAGAGATTTTGTGGATGCCGCATATCCAAGCGGAAAACCGAAATGGGAGGTGGTCACGATGAATGTACGTTGTTATGCCCTGCTCAAACCCCAATTACTGCAACTGCATACTCTAGTCTCCCGCGGGCGTCCTTGCAGAAGACTCAGGTTTGTTGGTCGTCGAGTTCACAAAGTCTCTTCTCTCGAGTCCCAAACCGATTGAGGTTGCCAGCAACCTTCAAGGTAATCTAGATTGGCTTCGGCTCCTCCATGTACACACTATTCTATCTACAGCATACTCTTAACATTCTTGTAGCATATATGTTGTCCTCAATGATTATCTACATATTCGACGCTTCGAAGCCCCTGTTTCCAGCCGCGAAATCGCTTCACGTGATGGGGTGCATCCTCCGTGGAATAGGCGTGGGAGCAAAGTCAACAAGCTGTCCGTCGCTGTGCACGGACAGCTGGGTGGATTTATTCCCACACTCAAACTCAAGGCTAATTCGATGCAAATTCCCCGCTCATATATATCTGCGCTGAATTGTTATGTAGGGAGGCGAAGACAAAAGGGTTGGAGGTTGCCTGCTTGACCGAGGGGAGTTGTGGGACACCCCAGAGAAAGCATCAGTGGCCTTCAACTGACTATTTTTGAAGCATGCTTTGAGAGACACTCCAAGGGAGAAGGAGCAAAAGGTGATAGAAATTCAATGCAGATACAAGGAACAACTGGCAGGTACATGAAGGAAATCCGATCGTTCCAATGTAAGCGAAAGGTTGGCGCGAGAGTTAAGAAGAAAGCCCGAAAGGTGGTGGAGACGAATGGGAGCAGATGGAAGAGAAAACAGGCCTGCATTGTGAACCATACCAATACAATCAACACCAGTGCGTCGTGGGCATAATGCCAACGTCGAAATCGGTGTCCCAAGAGATTTCCTCCGTTGTCCAAGAAATCTCAGGATGGTCATACAATCTCGACACTCCGAGACTGGTCGCCTCATCTCCGGTGAATAGCTTCTCAATATCCTCAACATCAAAGGATGCCTCCCGAAACAGCTCATCACCTCGAGCATCGACCAGGGATTCCTCTGCCCCGTCCCAAGACTTGGTCCACACTTTTAATCGAGTCGCTTGCCCGCAGATGCGTCGCAATTGGGCTTGGCTGAGACATTTGAATGGAAAGGGAGGCGGCCAAGGGATGGGTGTGAATAAAAGATGCCGGTTGAATGGGATATGGAGTCCCGCAATGAAAGTCAGAGACATTGAGAAGGAAAAAATCCGGTCGTGGCTGATAAAGTGTAGGTATGAGGCTGAACGGAAGGTTATCAATGGCAGTTAACGATTAGAAGGAGTCGAAACTCACTCGACGGCATGACATAGACTGCGTCAATGGCCTCGTATTCGTACTTCAACACATGGACTCTGATCCAGCGACCTTGTGGCGTTAAAACGGGAAGGATGACAAGGGTCGGATCGATGCTAAACTGTCTTGTAGCAGTGGATCCTAGTTTGGGAGGCCCTGGAAACGCAGCTTGCTCGGGAACTTCATTCTTGGGAGGAGGTGGTTGGAAGGAGGGAGGGAGATCGTCCGGGTCCCAGTCCGAGTCCATCAGGTCTTTAAGATACTTGTTGGCAGATGAGATGAGTAGTGAGGCAGGGATGGTGCCATGGGAGTGGACGAAGAACCGGAATCCAAGGGACTCGAGGCTCTGACAGAGAGGATCCGCATCCTCTGATGTGACGAAAAGGTCCATAACATCGTCGGACGCAACTGGTAGACCGGCGAGAGTAAGGAACGGGATGATACCGCCGATGAGGCAGTTGAAAGGCAAGAGGCATGTTTGACGGAAGGTTTCGACGTTGTCGAAGAAGGGTCTGATAGAGTCGGAAACCGGTCGAATTCGTGGGTGGAGGGGGAGGACGGTGTGGTGATGTTTGCAAGCATTGCGAAAGGTTTGGGTCTCCCAGATAGGGAGAAGGTTGTGGATTCGTTCGAGTATTTCATTGAAGAGGGCAACCATATTGAGGTGGGTGTTATGGGTGTTATGGGTGTTTTCGAGGCTGAGTGAGGATCACAAACTTAGACGCCCAGTTCAGTAAAGTGTGACATCATTGGCCGGAAACTGCGAACGACTCAAAATTCTGAATTATTCCAGTACATCCAATAGACTGGTTGTTCTCCTAAGGTCCACACCATAAACTTCTGAGAGTGACGCTAACGTCCGAATAAGATCTCGGTTGGCAATTCTGCGGCCCCCTCCTTCTCTCCACACGTAATTCACCTCCGCCTCAGACCACCATGATCCAGAGGCTTGGCTCGCCCACTCTTGACTCCTGGTTTTGGCGGTTGAGCTCAGAGATGCGAGCTCCCAGCTCTCGGTTTTGGGTTCGGAGGAAGTTGTTTCCAACTTTCAAATTCCTGTATCCCTGGCGCAATGACAGCCCACGCTGCTTCTCTGGCTTTTGCTTGCGAGAACGACGAAGCTTAGTGAGAACAGAATGCTTTTGAATCCGCAGGTGCATGAGGTGGGCACGATATACTCTTTCCTTGAGATTCATCATGACGGTCGTATAAAACTGGGGAGGTTGACGTCGAAGGTTCGTGGGAGACAATTGTTGGTTTGTGCGAATGTTGAGACGCGTCGCGTAAGTCTAACAACACGTAAAGTCCAAAACACAAAGCACATGGCTCAGGAGGGAGGCATGCTGAAACCCAGTTTGATAAGCAAGAGAACCATACAGACGACGATAGAAATTACAAAGATTCGTCAAGAACCGGCATCTTACCCGTCCACCTCCTTCTATCCCTCACCTCCTCGCCTTCATCAGCCGGGGGCCGAACACCCGAACACCATAGTGCAGCATTCCTTTCCCAGAAGGTTGGTGGTCCGTGATGACGGGGATGCTAAAGGTATCAGCTGAGAAAACTGGGAGATAGGCAAAGGAAAAATGCTTACCATGAAAACGCCAATTCTTAAAGTGGGAGCTTCTAGGACGTGTATGGCGGCCTCTAGATATTGTCCAGCGAGCTGCAAGGGCAATAACTGGGCGTATTCGCTAGCAAAGACAAATGCTCGCCCTTGGAGGAAGGGAAACTCTGGAATCGAGGTAAGAGGATGACAAAAAGAAGAAGATACAATTGTGATTTACCTGAGAGTTCAAGGACAGAAGGGATAACATTGGCGAGAAGGTACTCGATGTCGATGGGCTTTCTACCATCATCCAATTCGCTATCGGCGCGGAACGGCGAGGAAGTTTCGAAAGTACACATCATCGGGAGTCATTTGTGCAATCTTAAATACTGCGAACGACAAACATAGTCCGCCACACGTCGAGCCCATGTTCATTCGTGGCCTGTGACCACAATGCTTACCGCTGCCTAAACCGTCATCCAAATACCACAGGTCTCTTCACATATACCACACGCGCCTCAAAGCTGCGGCCTGCAGCTCTTCCGTAGTATCAATGGAGCCTATCGGGTTCCCCTTTGGCCTACGACGGCGCTCTCGTGACCCTCCCCTTGGGAGAATCAGACGACGCGACGCATTGTAGCCCCCTCTACGTTGATGCTATCCCCCCCCCCTGCTCCCGGACCGGTGGATCGAGTTTTCGACCCCAAAACCAAGTTCCATGAGCCAGTTTTGAAGATGATGGTGTCTAGGGAAGTTTGAAGCAGTGCACGGCGACGATTCAGTATGCATCCCCATCTGCCTGCCCATAGCCAACAATTCGTGATTACTACCAAAACCAAATGTACACGGACACTAGAGGGAAGTACTGCTGATAACCATGAGCTCGCGCCGAAAATACAGTCTACTCAGTTCCAACCCCCTACGCAACGATAAGCACCCATCATCGCATGCACACCAGCCCAGTCCTTGGAGGGGGCGATGAGCTCACACCTCGGATGCAGTAGCTCCATTACAAACATGGAAACACGCATCGCACCAGATATGGGAGAGTGATGGACATTGAGCTTCATGAGACGTCCCCATCTCGCGACGGTCGCATCACCGGGAGGATGACAATCTTCCCGGAAGTCCATGTATGTCCCGAGATACTCAAGACATGGGCAGCGCACAGGGATGGAGCAGATGGTGGTCATGCGGATGGAAGGTGGCTGTTCAGGCCCCGCTCCGTCGTGCAAGTCCAGGCGTCGCAGAAGAGGCAGCGCAGAGAGGAGCTGGAGGTACTCCTCATCGTCCAACTTGAGCGGCCACCCCAACTGCAGAATCAACGAGACTAGTCCCCCGCATGCCAGCAATGGCTTGAGCACGGTGAAAGAAGGCTCACACATCTCGTGAGGCCTTTCAGCGCCGCATTTGATGGACAAATTCTCAATCGACGACCAATGCTCTGCGACACGGCCAATCAGCGACGAATACAAAGTCGGCGAATCTTTAGGCGTGGATTGAAGTACAACACTCTTCATGTGTGATCGATGAAACAGCCGCTCGATGTACAGGCAAGCGTCTGTATAGGACGCCGTCACGTTGACCTTGGTCAATGCGGGGAATCCAGCACTCTCTGGGACCTCCTTCCACTCCTCCTCACCGCCGCGTAGGCCATGTACCTTGAAGGAATCGAGCTCTCTCAGCGCAGATATCTCGCTGAATGTATCGCAGTCGAGAAGGGATACCGGGAGATCTAACTCCCGCAATGGACGGAAGGTCCACCGAAAGCAGTCTTCGAAGTCAAATGCAACCGGTTTGAAGCCCAATGGAAGGCGTCGTACGCTGAACTTTTGAAGGGCTGGGAGCGATWGTGTTACCGCTTGCATGAGGGCATTGAACCTTTGTGAAAGTCCTCGTCGATGTGGCCCCGTGTCGTCCAGACAGTATTTCGTCACTGATTTCCCCCCAAACAGCATAACAGCCCCCGGGTTGATATCGGTCCTCAGCGTGCGGAGATTTGGAAGCAGGTCATCCTCGAGCCTCATCGTCGCGATGAACGTGTATATCAACGAGTAAATGGGCCCTTCTTGGCACGTCAAGATGCGAATTTTCCTCCCGTACCTCTCAAAGGTTTTCCAGCTCTCATACGAGGGGGTGTAGCTGAATGCCTGGACGGCGTCAACGGCGGGCAAAAAGGAAGGTTGCAATACACTCACTCGTTCATCCAAAGGGTGATCCCAATCCAACGGAGCCAACAGCTCAAGCCAGTACTTCACGTCGGACACCTCGTACCACAAGGCATTCAATGCCCACACAGACCAGCCCTTGCATACAAGGGCAGCAGACAGGCGTCCTCCGTCGCTGGGTACAAGCCACAAGATCGCTTGCAACAGCTCAGGGACGCTCAACACACGTCGAGAAGCGCTCCATTGGGTTTGCGATGGTGCCATCACTGGGTCCATGTCATCCAGCACGCAGAAAGTGGACTTTAACGACTTTAAGGCGGCGAAGGCAACTTGCAGATGTGCAGAGAGCTTGAAGAAGATACGCGCCATCCATATTTCGCGGTACCTCGTGATCACGTGCCATTGTCCCCTTTTCCCCCAATCATCACTGCGCCCTCCCTTAGGGTGGCACCCCTGACAGCAATACCTCGCAGAGCCTGCAAGACCCTACTGCGGGCCAACAGGCGTTGACTACCCCCACTGGATTGGCTTACTTATCTATAACGTACGGATCCTGTACCCTTCCTCACTCCCAGTGAAAAGCCTTAAACGACACAACTCCACCTATGGCGAACGAAACACGATGCACATTCGCTTGTGCCTACAAGGGCGCAAAGGGGAGGACGACAATATTACCTACTCCGTACTCATCTACTACGCAGGAGGGGTTTTCACCTTGCGTACCTCATTGAACACATCAAGGTACCTCTGCACAACGTGCGAAGTGGATGCTCCGTTGCGGAAGGTGGCCTGGGCAAGGGCGACGATTAAGTCGTCCAGGATTGCACTAGGCCCGGATGATCCCCGCTCCTCCATGTTTTCTGGCACGGCCTCCCCCACTTGAGCATCCACCTCCCCGACATCGCCGTTATGGCGCCTCACTAACTCGATACAGTCCCAGATGAGGTCGTAGACCTCAAGTGGAAGGGTGGTTGACGATGCAGGCGATGAGGCACTGCCTGGATCTTCGCATGTCAGAGCAGTGTGTTTGTCCTCGCGACGGTCTTGCGCTGCAGCGTTCGCTTTGAGAGAGCATGCGACCTCGTACACTTGGCACGGTAGGCAGTGCAGAGCGTCTCTGCATGAAGGTTCATCAATTGCAGACGACGCGGAATATCAGCTGGAAAACTAACCCCAACTCGGATCGGAGACAGGGCAGGCGCTTCTCTGTGCACGCCTCGCACGCTATCACCACCAGCTGAGAGTGCCTGAGGCGATGGATAGCACAATGGTYACTCACCATTCAGATTTTTAGTGCCCATGCCATCCACTGAGCGCCCATGCCTCATAGCGTCCAACTCCACCAAGATTTTTGTAGCCCCACTTAGCCTTTCCATGTTACGCATCTGGATCCCCGTCGCTGCCTCTGCGAAGGCATTACAGGCTATCTGCTGCTTTCGAACCTCGTTGAAAAATGCTTTGTGAGCGTCCATAGGCAACCTGCGGATGAGATGTTGGGGAGATCGCAGGCAATCTTGATATGAATCAGCCCGCCGTGGGTGTGACAGGCCATAAGCGCTTGGCGTGTGAAGCGCTGCAGAGTAGACCGTTGAACAATCACGCCAGGCCGGCCGTCGTCAGACGTGTCGGGGGTATTCTTGCTTTCAACCGCCAAGGGAGGTGGTGCACCGGCGCGTGACCCCCTTGCAACCTTCAAGGCAACATCCCGTCGATAACTTGTGCCAACGTTCACGGGAAGACACGCCAGCGCGGATGCCTCTGCCCTACTGCATGTACCTCTGAGCACTTCGGCGACTCTGTTGGAAGCTCCCATAGGCGTGATGAGCGTACAATGGCTATGCTTGTGGAACTAAAGATAGAGAAATTCCACTCTCTTGACGTCAAAAAACGCCCAAATCGGATTTACCTTTTCACAGCCGAATGCAAAAGATGGAGACATCTGCCTCGGAGATGAACTCACCCAGATTTGCGTCTAGCCCTGAGCTCTCAGGTGCTGCCTC
>JAPEVF010001020.1:0-15330 GCA_029747585.1 Pleurotus djamor | reverse complement strand
CATGTTACCCTTGCCGATTTGACGCCTGCTATTGTGGAACCCTCAACTGAGGAGGCTGTAACCACCGAAGTAAGCATGGCTCATTCATCTGCTCTAGCTTACTCACAACAGTACACTTGCCAGACACCCCCTGTGCCCCAACTTTCCAGGAGTCAGTCAAAGGAGAGTTTGACACCTGAAAGGCCCAAATCTCCATGGACGCCATCCTACTCTGTCACTTCTCAGGGAAGCCCTAAACCCGAAGCACAGATCCCTCTTGTGGCCGAGTCATCGTCAGAGGAGCCAACTATTCTTGATGCGCCCCTTGTGGTTGAACCCATCGTTACCGAAACACCTACGGCTGAGGAAGCAGTAAGTCTGATAAAACTGTCTAGTCGACTTTTCTCTGTCTGACTGGTTTTTAGAAGGCTTTGGATACACCAGATCAAATCGAGCGCCCCAAATCGCCTTGGACGCCTTCATATTCAGTCACGCGTCAAGGATCTGTTCCTCCTTCTCCCCAACCGTCTAGCCGAGTTATCGATATCGAGGAAATAACCCAACCTGCTCCCGCGGAGGATATTGCTCAACCCTCGGAAGATATCTCAGTCGTTCCTCCAACCGCGGAAGAAGCGAAGGCGGATAGTGAACCGATCTCGACCCCACACCAAGCTGCTCAAGTTCCTCCAGCTCCAGCGGCCAAAGGAATGCCTATCATTACCGTTGACGGTACCGACACTCCCCGAAATGAGGTTTCCGAAGCTCAAGCCTTCCCTGTCCCTGCAGTCACTGAAGACGATAACAAGTTCGTGTTCAGTGGCGTCTCTTTATTGACATATACTCATCCTCTTATCTTTTAGACCACGATTGGATACTGTCGATGAGCATCTCGTACTCGACACCACTTCTGCAACTTTGGAGCCAACTTCTCGTGATCGTAAACGTCTGGAGTCTACTTCTTCATCTCGATTCTTCCCAGGTGGTTGGTTCTCTTCATCCCCTACCATCGAAGGCAGAACATCTCTGGAGAATGCTCAAGGCGAGTTTGCCCATCTCAAATCACCAATTGAAACTGCCGCGCCTGCTACCACGCCAATTGATGGGCTTGCTGAAGACGAAGAGAAGCGGTCCCGTTGGTGCACCATCATGTAAATTGTTCATGCTTCGTCGTGGACCATCTAACGAAAATTTACGAATGACGTTCTGAACACTACCATATCTTTTAGTATTGACATATTTGGGCCCGCTATATATCCAATCATTCATACCATATGCATTTCATGTTCCATTGGCACCCCTTCAATACATTTTGTTTATCACTCTTCGCCTACTTCGCTGAACAGGCAAATCACCAAATCAAGGAAAGTATATGACTATGAACCTCCAAGCATCTCTCACAAATGGGTAAACCCTTAGTTGCGGAGAACTTGATATCCATAAGATATGGAGAGGGCCGTTACCCATAAGTACGGAATTTTACTGCGAGACCATGTGTATAGTGCAGAAGGCATGTAGAGACGATATAGACGGTAGTCCTTACGGTGCCTAATGTTCAGTATCAAATACGATTGCCATGAGCCCAGTCTCTAATTCCTGGAAGAATCCGCGCCCCAAGGACTCCTGAATCTCCACTTGTTTGACTGGGGGCCAAAGATTGAATTGGCTTGTGGACGAACCCCGTGCTTCGCCGTAACGAAGGTGAACTTTTTCGAGCCGACCCGTCCTGACGAAGGTCTGGAGGAGGATGGATAGAGATTCACAACCCAACGAATGAAGGCATTCATCGTACGATGTCCAATAATAATCCGAAATCGAGATGTTGATATGCCGGAGGGAGCTGCGACAAGACAGCGAGGCGAGAAAACGAGTTGTCCAGGTTAGAGCGTCCTGGAGTTTGTGTACGCCTTCCAGGTCGGGTTTTAACATGAGCGAGAGGATAGTTAGTTGCAGAGACTTATCAAGCTGTCCGCAAGTGGTTGCGGTGTTAGCTGCGGAGAGAAAGGTAAATAGGGTGAAATCTATGAAGAGGATGGTGCTCGCCACGGATGATCAAGTGCCGAAGTGATTGAGCGGGGAGAAAGCAAGGGAAGATATAGGGACCCTCGTCCATGGCCAACTCTGTGTCAAAGGAACTGAGAGCAGGACAAGAGAGGAATTTTTGCCTCCTCATCTGATTCTGTATGTCTCGAAACTTCAGCGTTTTCAACCTCGGCATATGGACTGGGCCATCCGCAACACCCGCCCATTCGGGGACCCCATCTAGTACTTCATCATGTTCATCATCACTGTCCACATCTCGATTGAAGTCCATCGACTCCAAGAAAAGTTCCTCAAGTCTGTCTGCACATCCCCATAAGAGATGCTTGAGATCTTGCAAGTCCGGTAACTTGAGGGCCCAACCACAGAGGTGAAGGCACCTCAGTGATTGCGTGGCCACTGATCTGCCCAGGCCAACCCTCAAAGGCCATGAAAGTCCTGTCCAACTCTCGTAACTTTCCAATAGCAAGGAACGCACCCTGCTGAATGGTTCAAACGCCACGGCGAAGTAGCTGGGGCCTTCAACCAATTTCGCTACGCCGACTTCTACAGTAAGAGTCCTGACGTGGGAACCGAGATGTGGTGCCAGAAAACGGAAGAACGCGAGGTCGCGCTCAAAGTAGTCGTAGACGATCTTCGTAGTGCGATGTTGGTGATATCGAACGAGCGACCAAAACGCTCGCGAAACACATGCGCAATCGTCGAGGCAATACACCCTCCAAGGGTGGTCGAAGTACGAGACATAACGAATTATCTCTGAGAAGATTTCTAGTGGAAAACGAGGCTTGGCATCCATGACTGAGTGCGATGATTGCAGGATGGTGAACGCGAGTGGTTGCCTCCCGTTGACTGCTGTAGTGCCCACGCGTGGTGTAGATTATTGATAAATATAGGTTTAGCGCAAGTTTAGCGCGATAAAATGATGTAACGATGCGGCGTTGATTCGATATGCTTCAAATCGTTTATTCCGAGCGCTGAATACTTCCAATCTTGTCGAGACTCGAGGCACGAGAGAGAGAGAGAAAGAAAGAAAGAAAAAGTGAGATTGGTGACTAGAGGGGGGGAATCTCTACCGGTTCATTGAGCATGGTGATCGCACTATTTTATAGGGAGCTGAGAGTGTCGAAGGCACTGTCGTAGGATGAACGGGAAGGAGGAATATGAAGGTATCGAATTCAAGGGAAGTTGGTGAAGAACAACGACGCGATCGGACGCGACGCTATCAGGGACACGTGAGATAGGAGACGAGGGGTTTGACGAGCAGAAACTAAGCGGAACCTCAGAATGAGCGACGGGGACACCGACCTAGTAGTGAGTAGTATGGTGTCAACGAGTGCGCATCGATCGAACGATATCGTTGAAGCCCGAGGCAACATGCCAATGTCGGGCGTTACGTATTAAGTGCGAAGTATACCTATACAAAGGAACGACGCGAAACGAGCGTGCATGATCAAAGCAAAAGACGCAAAAAGTACAGCCGAACATCGTCGGTAGCGGAGTCAAGTTAGTCGCAATATTTAGTTCTTTTTAAACCAGTTAGAATCTCAGCAGAAGACAACGATCCATGTTGATCACCTGCAGTGTTCATTAGCAGATAGCGAAAGAAGAGGGAAGAAATGGCATACCAAAGGAGGGGGAGAGCAAAAATACAAAACGTTACACCAATCATATCAATCCAGCAGCTCTTAGATCTCTTGCGAGCCTTGCTTCTTCTAGAGCCTCTTGTGATGGTATGACGATAACGTTGCCGTTTTCATCTTCACGAGTGACTCCAGCGTTAGCTGGGCCAGTTGGTATGGGACCCTGTTCGGCTTCAGGCATGCCAAAGCCAAAGACAGACAAAAGATTGCGCCGAACTGCCAAGTCGCGTTCGATGTCTTCGGGCGTGACTGGTTCTGGGGGTTGATTGGCTGCACGGATTGATTTCTCCCATCTCTTGACTCTCCAAAAGCCAATGATGGAAGAGAGAAGGATGAACCAACCTGATGGAAAAACATGCATCATGATGAGGACATCACGTCGGGACCGAAGAGAAAGGACGAGAGGGCGCTCACCGAGAGTCATCATCATAAACGATAACCAATCTCGGGGGCTGACCATGGGCAGCGTGCTCATGCTACCGTCCTGTGTCGGGGACGGTGCGATATCATCAGCGCGTGCCAAGCCAGCCACCGAAGCCAAGTTCTCGTTCGAGGCATCTTCTTCAGACTGAACGACGTGAGAGTAGAACCCGAACTGGATAAGTGTCAAGCCCAAGCCTGCCCGCGATCCATACTTGGCTGCGTGTGAGGTATGAAGAAGGTACGTGAGGAGGAATCCAACGAATTGGAAAAAGAAGGAAATGAAGACGTTGAGGACAAATACGACAAAGGACCCTGAAGGGAGATCGTCGATAACCATGAAATCGCCAGCGGTGAGTTCTGCTGGCGCATGGACTGTTGTCTCCCAGTACGGTGGTACAGCGTCCGCAGCTGCTTCAGTGTAAGACTTGGAAAGAAAATCAGAGTTAGTTCTACCCAAACGACGATAAGTGCATAGCCTTTCTTACTGGTGGACCCTCTTTCTGAGTTTCCTCAGAGGCAAGGCGAACATCTCCGTTCTCGTTGAGAACCCTAGCAGGCTGAGGCTTGGCCATGACATTGGCGAAAACTCCATCGTTCTCCAATCCTCCACCTCTCGCCCTAGAGGCCTCCGCATCAGATGGCACTCTCACGTAATGCGTTGGCAACAAAGCCCCAACCGCCCGCCTGAAAATTCCTCCTCTCCTACTGGGCGGTGCTGCCGGTGCCAAAGGTAGTTGGCCATTCGAATTCCCAATATCGTTTGGTCGTGCAAAGGTCGAAGGTGCAGGAGGAGAACCAGGTGGTGGGTAATCATAATCTCGCTCAAAGTCGTACATCCCGGGTATGGCGGTGGATTCTTCATGGTATGCAGCGGTGTTCGTCTCTGGTGCGTAGTGGTCTAGTTGATGGGCGTTGAGGGGTGTCGATTCGTTGTCGTCGTCAACGCCAAAGGAGTCATCCAACATCCTGTCCCGCTCTGCGTCCGAGGGTGCTGGGTGTGTTGGAAGTGCTGCGTACCGGGCAGACATATAATTTATCTAGATATGTATATGAGGAGGAACGAGGAGGAGGATATTATAATAGTGGTGGAGGAAGGGAGAGAAGAGTTCAGGCGATCCTGAAACGTTTGGAAATGGGCATGGGTAAGGGAATCCAGGAAATGGCAGCCGTCTGATATCAAGCGTCAGGGCGAAAAGCGATCCCATCAACCTGACAACCTAAGCCAATGACAATTTTCCTTCCGCTACAAATCATTTTCCACGTTCACCAGTGACTCTAAACCATTCATCGACCCATTCATTTTTAACACTTATCATCCCGGCGAAACCTTGGGGTGTTGCATAACGCCCAGATGTTCTGATGGCCAACTCATCATCTTACAGCAACAGCCATTACATAGATACCTCTTTACAACTATCCCAAAAGACCCTTGACATACCGCAATAGATCTCGTCCCTAGGAACAGGTCAGTGACCACGGAGGTTGTAGTGGGGACAAAATAGACTTACCCCGCGTCGCTTCACTCCTTCGACCATCGCTTCGACCCCACCCACGTCCGCCATATCAACATCGACCGTCTCGGTCGACCCACCAACAGTAGGACTTCTCCCGAGTTTACGCTGCCTCTGGCTCAGCCCGTAACGCAACACGATCGTAAACACCGCACGCCACCCTTCCATTGCATTATTCACCCCAGCAGCTGTGAGCGCCTGTGAACTCAATGAATACAACGAAAAGTTGAAGCGCGACGAATCATTCGATTGAGATCCTTCATTTGATGGTAGGGGGACGGGTAAGGCGGGGACGATGGTCGATTTGATTACATACGGGCAGTATGAGCGATGTTCTTTTAGGAGATCAAACTGTCTTCTCGGGGGTTTCGAGGGTGTAGGAGCATGTGTTGGTGATGGATCTGATTTTTCTACAGGAGATGTAGATACATCAGCGTCAGTAGAGGTCGATGTAGGTTGAGTCGTTGATGGGTTGCCAGAAGAAGGCGCCGCAAACGCCCACAATCCCACACGACGTTGACAGAGTTGACAGTGAAGCAAGGCGCTGTCATTCTTGCTTTGTTTATCAGCGGGGGTTGTCCGAGAAACCCTTCGTGAACTCGGTGCAATACCAGCTGTTGATATCGAAGTAGATTTGGCGGGTGAGATGGAAGGTGAAGCGGACGGTGTTGATCGTGGCACGGTCCGGGGTGTAGATGGTTGGATAGATGTTGCTCGCGAAAGAGATGGGGTACCCGAACGCGAAGGAAGTCGCGAGGTAACGCGTGATATAGATCCGTAAGATATAAACCGGTCAGCAGTGGTTTGTGGCGCGACGGTCCATCCGAAGAGTGAAGTAAGTAGAGCGGTTTCAGAGGGTTCCAATGGGGGAGGGGATGACTCAGTCGCGTTTTCATTGTTAGGGGGGACGAGGTTGAGGTCAGACAGCGAAGGCGGAAGAGCGACGAAGCTAACGGCTGTTCGCAGTGAGTTAACTTGGGCCAAAGTCTAGAGATATTATTAGATGACGAATGAGTCGTTGTACTCGGGGTCTTACTAGAGGATGCTTGATTTCGACCCCTTCAAGCACTGGTTCAAGGGTCAGAGCAGTTGATTTCAATTCTTGAGCCATGCTTGCGGGCGGTTTAAGTTGGATACGATATATGGAATCTGAAGTACAAGGTCAGAAATACTCAGCGAGACAATACACATCCATACCATCACACTGTCTTGTCTTCCAAGGGCACCCATCTTTATGAGATTGAACCAGCGACTGACGTTGCTTTTCAACCAGCGTATTTCCTGCACGAAATCCTTAGTGTCACGCAACGGGCAAAATGACACGCAACTCACCAGCATCCCGCGACATGCCTTCCCGACCAACAACAACCCATGAAGCGCGACATATCCCACAAAGCAACCTATCCTTCCCGTCATTTATCCAACCACACTTCGACGCAGCAACCGCGTCAATAGCAACTGGTTTGTTCGCGTAAGTAGCCAATTTGAACGTGGCAAGTCGTGAAAGGAAAGAGGCCGTAGAAGAGGGTCTATATTCTACACCAGAAGGTGCCGAGCTTGGTGGTGCACTGGGAGACGTAGTAGAGATGGATGATGAGCTTTTGAAGGAAGGAAGTGCCTTCCGAGTACGCGTCGCGGCACGATGCAGAATGGCCGAAAGATGTGGAGTTGGCTTAGACAGTCCTTTTATACTATCAGTTCTATCTGGAATCCTATGGAACGTGTCAAGTCTGGTCAAAGAGTCCTATGGTAAGGAGACGACGAACACTGGTGCCTCCTTAGGTTTTGACTTGATCCCGTACTTGGCCAAAGTTGAGTAGAAAGATCTTGACGTCGCCGTTTTCTTCGTAGGTGGAGGTGCTATAGGCTGTTCAGACGTCCCCACTGCATCATCTAAGATTGAGAAGGCATCATCTAGTTTCCGCTGATGAACAAGACCTCAGAATGGAGAGTGGCTGGTAGTGAGGAAAAGGAGGGTACCTTCATAGAGCGCATTGAGGTAGATTCAGGTAAGATGGCATTAGATTCAGATGAAGAGGCGACCTGTGCACTCATTCCTGGATAAAGTTGGATGTGGTGAAGAGGAAGTTGGTGCGAGACTCAGAAGTTGGCCACAGCGGGCGCCAATGCAGATAGGAGCAAGCGCTCTACCCCCTATTCCTGCGTTTTGAACCATTCTCCAACCCCCCACTGCAACGGCAGTGATAATTTGCTTGGATGGTATGAATAGTCCTTGTGTGTATATTAGCCTACATAGACATATCATACGGATTGGGATTATGTAGTCAAGAGCCTTTTGAGAAGTCCATCAACGCCCAAATTGTAACCCGTGCATCTTTACTCCCTCCAAGCAACCACCTCTGCCTAGATTCCAGTACTTGAGCATCGAACTCGTCGGCATCCTCTTCTATTTGACTCGACGAGGTCGAAGTTCGAGTGAATTCGACAGCTTGACAGCCTTGTTTATGATAGCTCAATGTGCCGAGGGGTTTCATGGTCCTCGTTGAAAGAAGGCGTATTCTGATGTGTTAAAAACTTCAATAAAGGCGAGAGGTGTGAGTGAAAGTACGGCATACTTTCCATCCCAGCCTCCTATGGCGCATACCTTCCCATCGTCACGAATGGCAATCGAACCGTGACCTGCGTGCTTGATTCGGAAAGCCGTAGAATCACCGCTCGACGACTGCCCATGGTCAATTGGGTCACGTATTAGCTGATCTGAGGCTCTTACCGTTAGATTGTAACGACCGACGACATGATCGGCAGAAACGGAAAAAGCAAAAGAGTGGTCTCGCGAGACACGCATCGACATGACTACGATTTACAATGTCATCCAGGTGACTCGTTCGCCTTCACTCCGAACAAGCGTACCGGATTCAACATGGAGTTTAGAGGTCCAGATAACTTCCCAGTCTCGTCCTTCGATGGAATGGGATCTAGATGTGTTGGAATAACGGCGCAAAGTGACCGATCCATTCTCGTAGGCGCACAGTAGCCGTAATTCATCCCTCCCAGACGACGATGCACCGTCGCACGGAACGGCTGCGAAGAATACGTGCAAGGACATGATAATTCCTGTTGTCGAGTAACTCATCGAGAACGAATTGAAGGCGTTTAGGAGAGCTTGCCTGCCTCATCACGACCGTCTGTCTTCATGGCCTTTCCAGGTGTCTTACCAACCGCAGCATGAACACGTTGGCACGAAGGAAGTATCCACACGTCTGCCTGTAGACAATCAGGCATGATTGTGAACGCAGCGAGGTTTGTTCATACCAAAGACGATTCCACTAGGTTTGGTAACGCGATGAAGGCTTGTCCCGAAGCCCCATTCTCTTCGGAATCGACTTTCCTACCTTCAGGCAGTCCATCGGTATGAAATTCGCTCGAGATTGTTAACAGGGAAAAGCGGCAATAATTAAGGGCGTTGACATCCATAGAGTAGCAAAGATGAGGAGTCTGTGACACAGACGAAGAGGCAGAACTTCCTATTTTCGCAGCTGGAGGAAGATCCTTGTGTGCAGACCAAACATACAGTTTATTGTCCCGAGCGTGACTGGACAACCGGGCATAAAATCAGCACTTTGAAGTATGTTGTCGAAAGGAAGGGACGGCCAACGTTATGATTCGATCCCGCCATTCTTCAATTCCAAGAAGTCCGTCTTCGTGAGCTTTCCATCTCAACAGAGGGCGTAGGGAACGAGTCGATGTCACAACAACTAGACCTGAATCGTCCCCAGAGTAAACCCTTTCATTATCGTCAGATACCCGGAGACAAGTGACTCCAGAAGAGTGCAAGCGAAGTATATGGTGGGGCGCTGGTGTAGGCGTCGAAGAAGACATCAACCTAAGGAAATTTGAAGCAAAGAATATTAGCGCTTGCCATCCTTTTGTACTTGCCACCACCAGGTCAGAGTCTCATTGCCACTCGTTCATGGATAAAAGCCCTCGTTTACCACTGGAAATCTTTGCGGAAATCATCAACTGGATCTCGGATGACCTCAACGATGGTTTGAGGCAGCATTACCTTCGTCAATGTGCAGGTGTTTCGCGAGCATTCTTGTCGCTCGCTCGATATCACCAATATCGTCATACAGAGCTGCTATACGACTACTTCGAGCGCGATCTAGCGTTCTTTCGCTTTCTGGCACCACATCTAGGCTCTTATGTTCAAAGTCTACACCTACAAGTTTTGATATCACCACGGGACCAACGTCCTGCACACTTTGCTGTTGGGTTCGAGCCGTTCAATACTGTCCGCACCCTAGAATTGCAAAGTGGTCAAAGATGGGCATATCTTCCTAGGACGTTGAGGATTGGTCTGTGCAGATTGGTTTCCACGCAGACACTGACGCGCCTGTACCTTTATGGTTGGGCCTTCAAACCGGGCTTGCAAGATCTGAAGCATCTTTTGGGGCAATGTAGTGACAGACTTGAGGAGCTTGCTTTAATTTCGATTGGGTCGACTACTTGGATAACCGGTTTCGGAGAGGATGAGGATGATGTAGAGGATGAAGACAACGGTGATGAACATGATGAGGACGAAGTGGATGAGCTCCCCGAATGGGCGGGTATTGGAGATGGACCAGTATGTATGCCGAGATTGAAAACGCTGCAGTTTCAAGGTGTGCAAAACTGGGTGAGGAAGCAAAACTTCCTCTCATGTCCTGCCCTCAGCTACTTCGACACCCAGTTGGCCATGTACATTGGGACCCCGTATATTTTCCCTCGTTTTTTACACGCGGTCACATCACTTCAGCACCTAGTCATCCATGGTGAATATCGTCGTCTTCGTTGATGGCATAATACTTACATTGCTCTCTGTAGCAAACTACACTACCACTTGGGATCAGCTTGATGTGTCTCTGCGACCAACTATCTTATCACTCAAACTGGCACCAGAAATTGGCGTAACCCCACTTTATGGCGCCCTTACTTGGGCCGCTCGTTTTCTTGCCGCATTGCCATGTCGCAGCTCGCTTCAGCATCTCAATATCTCGGTATCGCATTATTGGGTATCGTACCCTGATTGCATCAACCCGCCAGGTTGCGACTCTCTATCCTCCCTCCTTCAAATCCTGGTTACGACGGGTCAGCTTCAGAAAGTTGAACTTCGCTGTGAAGCAAAGAACTCCCCTAGTAGAGCTCATTGGAAACCTATATCTTCAGCCAGTCAAAAGCAAATACAGAAGTCCTTGGAACATGAATTCTCCCTGGAACTCGAGACCGGGTTGATGACGCTCGTCGTCGGTCCTGAGTGCTAGGTACGGTTCTACCTTTTGTGCTTATGCCATGCTCTCATCCTGCTCTATAAACTTGGATCTGATCACAATTTCTTGCACGTATGTCCACTTGATGCACTCTGGCGATATATCAAGCTCTCCGATTCGGCAATACTTACTCTACACCCCAGGATTCTTCGTGTAGTATTAATGTACATTGTAATCTTCACTCCAAACCTTTTTATGCAACGCGAGTAGCCGTAACCTACTAAATTCTTCATCAACTTAAGTTCTGCTAGATAGCTACACAAGTCCTTGAGTCTGGGATTGGGCAGCTGTAGTGTCTCCGTTACTCAGCTACGCGTTTGAATTTGAGGTAACACGGCTTGCCAAGCGGTCGAGCCTAAGAAATAGGGAGTAGATAGGACGCGGGGGCAGGGGGTTTACAGCTATTTGCATAAATAATGGCACTTCTGCCGATTGACGTGGGGAGAGAGAGAGCGACTTTGGACTTGGAATTTTCGAGCTTCTGTGGGACTTAGCACGAATAGCCTACAAAACGGTTCTCACGGATACTTTGGCTGTGCAGCCTTGGTTCCCACGGCTTCTTTCACGGAGGGACAAGTCAGTAAGTCGTTCCCACGATGTTCAAATGATCCAACGATTTTGTCGAAGTCCAAAAATTGGCCGAAAATTTCAAGTCCGTCACAGCTTCTTTCCCCCCACCGCGATTGGCGGAAGTGCCATTATTTATGCAAATAGCTGTAACTCGCCACTAACCTGGTGGATGTCGTTTTTGTTAGGTCGAGGAAGAGAGTTGGGGAATAACCCAGTTTCATCGACAAGTTCAAATTCATATGCAGTTAGAAACATGGCAACCGTAGCCTTGATCTCTAACTTCGCCACTTTCATGCCGGAACAAGGGTGACGACCTAGACCCGTAGAATCGGAAGTTATGCCAGTGATGGATTCTTAGAGCACAATTGAAGCAAACTTGGACAGTTATGCTCACCTGCTCCCCAGGCTAAGTATGACCACGTACCCTTCTGGTCTTCTTGCCTACCCACTTCAAATCTGCTTGGATCAAACTTGTGAGGGTCCTTGTAGATCTCGGGATCAAGATGGACGTCGGCTAAGGAGTACGCAAGATAATCGCCTTTCTTGATGATTTTGCCGTCGATTTTGATATCCTCGAGGACGTTCCGTCGGAGGGCGGTACTGTTCTGCGTTAACCTAAGGGTTTCACGAATGAAAAGATCCATAGTCGGGATGTTGTCTTCCCAGGCTGAGATAGGAATTGAGGATAAGCGGTGGTGGACGGGTTCTGTTGATTCTGGGGCGTATTTATCGAGGAGTTTATTTATTTCGGATGCGACTCTGGCTTTCCACTCGGGGTATGACGCAAGGTATACCATAACCCAGTACGCTATAGAAATTTCAACTCAAGGAGCTCGTGAAATGATGTAGAGGTGGTACATACAGTGAATTCCTGTGTTGATGATACCAGCATATATGACTTTCAACACGAACTGAAGAACAAAGGAGTCACGCTTTCCCATAAGATAGTATACAAGGGTCCATGGACGCACACAATGGATAGTCAAGCCGTCGCAACCTTCTTGGAGGAGCATGTCGATTGCTTCGGCTGAAGAGGCGCCTGCTTTCCTGCGTAAGTCAACATAGTGATCAATAGTGTTGAACATTGCAGCTGTGGCCTCTCGTTGAGCCTTTTTGGCCGAGCCTGGGAACCATGAGAGAAGAAGGGAGAGAAGCGTCGCGTTCCGCTCAAGCTTCTCGAAGTTGTCCGAGAGTTGAGTGACCGCTTCCTTATCTTCAGCCAACTCGGAACATGTGGCCATTCGAACGATCATTTGGAAAGCGAGCTTATTACCGTAGGTTAGCACAGATCACGCGTTCGTTCATAATTGCGTCACGAACATCATATAGTTCCTTTAGTGGGTTGATTTGGCCTTCTTGTCCCCAAAGAAGCATGCGTCTGTTTATATCAGCAAATAGCAGAGGTAGAACTGCCAGCAAAGTGTACGTGATCAACAGCATGATAAGACCAGGGATGTTTACGCACTGGCTTGGAGGCGGTCTTTTCGGAGGATGGTGAGTAAACGTTTATTGAAGCCCGAATTATCATCTTCGGCCATCGCGGTGGTATTTTCAAGCATATCGATTTCTGGGGAGCCTCCCATGAGCTTCCTGTAGGCCGCGAATATATCCAAATTTTTGTCGCCGAAGATTACCATCCTTGATGCTTCGCCTTTCATAGCGACTACAGAGTGCTAAAGGATGATCTGACCTGGGAAAATGGAAGCAAGAGCATAGCTTGAGGACTGACGTGTAGAACAGGAAAACGAAACATTTGTTGCCCAGTAGCCTTGAAATGGTTCCAGAGGAAATCATAACGGTGGTTGAAGAAGCTCCGCGACGCAGTCAGAAAGGAGAGACCTCCCAGTCGAGTAACTTCTGTTGATGGTTGAGAGGATGGGACGAGGTATAGAGCTGCAACCACCACCAAGAATGCGGCGAGAGCGACACGGGTTATGAAAGCCGGTTCAGCGAGGGAAACGACAGAGCCAGCAGTTGGAATGCTATAGGCAAACATTGCTGGTGGGAGTTGAGTACAGAGTCCATTAGCCATCCATTGGGCCCTTTAAATACGCCCTGGAGGTGCTGTTACAGATTGTTCTTGTGAGCAGTTCGATGGGAACAAGTTCTAAGTATAGTAGTAACTTGAGTGCGAGGCCCGGCGTCTCTGGTATGTATCTAGCTTGCCTGTACCGCAGGTGATTGATCCCTATATTTTGAGATTCTGGCCGTAAGCATCAGAAGTAACGGATGCAATGGCAGCTTGGAAATACCTGATGGCCTATGTGAGACCGTCTGAGTACTTGGAGGTAACAGTTGAAACGGAGTCAGAACTCTGCTAAGCGTGGGAAGACCCCTCTGACTTAGGGGCGACCTTGATCAAAACTCATCAACTCGAGTTGCACTCTCTTCATTCCTTTCTTTCTTACTTCCAACTACCTCGCCTGTCTCTACTTGCACAAAAGTTCATAATGGACTCTAAGCACATCTCTAAATACGACACTCTTTTAGCATCGCCTACTCGTACTGTCGCCCCTCCCGCAGTTACATTGGTCCTTCGCGTCGTCGCTGGCATCTTGGCCGCATTCGTAGTCGGCCTCATCGCCATCATCATCATCTGGAGCTGGTGGAGGCTACGCACTGCACGCGTTTGTGCTCAACCTTCGAGCGAATCTCGCCCTGATCCAGACGAAAATACCAAGGCATGCATCATTATTTCGCCCTTTGAGTGGAGTACCACTGTCTAATGAGCTGCGCTAGGTCCAAGGTGACGAAGAATCCGTGATTGGCGTCCCAGAGCTGGTCAACCAAACAGAAAATCTTGCAATGATGCGACTTGACCAACACAACTCCAAACTTGCGATCCTGGTGGCAGCTTTGAAATCCACTCAAGGAAATCCTGTAATTCCTGGTCCGCCTACAACACTGGCTGGCCCTCGGAAGCTTCTTCTAACTCGCTTGGACTCGCCGCTCGCGTCCTTCAAAATGGTGGATACTTTCATGCTCTCTCGGTCAGCCACTTCGTACGAACGGACGCTCTTGTCCTGGAACCGGTACATTCCACGCGTGCCTTCGCCTTTGGGACCTGGTATTCGTCGAGGACTTGGTCGTACACGTACGCTTCCTTGGAAGAAGATCGACGTTAGGAATACACACCGTGCTCCCAGTCGACAACTCTTTCGTTATGCTGCTAGACCAGGAAACCGATGCTCGATGTAACTGTTTGAACTCTCGCAAACTGTCTATTCGCTCTCTTGGGATCTATCTATATGTGATATTGACAAGGACGCTTGATCATCGGGCTAATATACCTCTCTCATGTTCACCGACCGCCGACCAGTAATATTACCTTCTCGTCGTTCCGCGTTCGTCGTGTCCCTCGTTGTCATCGTTTTCGTCATCAACCGAACCTTGATATCCTCTTAACGGTTTCACGACAATTCTACTCTTGGCTGAATTGCATCCAATTCTAGGGTAAGCACGACATAAATCTATATCTTGGATAGACCTTGCAAGCAAGGTAAAGGGCGGGTGGGTTATAATACGCACCGAAAACGGTGCAAGGTCAAAGTAAAGACAGGAAATCATCAATCAATATGATAAGCAAATTTGTGAACACGCTCGCAAGGTTTCAATGTCACCTAAAATATACCACATTGCGAAAGGCTGAAGAAGAGGGATAACTTGGTCGACAAGGGAACCCCAGAGCTGACTTGTAATACAGGATGCCAGTGAGAAGGTCTTGGTGCATGTGGCCAGGTTATGTGGAACGGTTTCAAATGGAAGGGGGAGCAGCGTGTTCTTAAATGTCTTAATCGCAGGTACCACCATTTTGAATCCTGTTTTTCGGGAAGACCTGGTTATCATATTGTTCCCAAAGAGTGTAGTTCGGGTTGGCATAGGCACCGGGGTATCTACACAGAT